>VYXB01008947.1:0-76615 GCA_013397135.1 Pachyramphus minor | reverse complement strand
CGCGGAGGCTCCGCGGGGGCTGCGCGGGGTGGGCGGGTCGCGGGGCCGGGGCAGCGCTCCCGCGGCGTGTGCGTGGATGGCCCAGCGCGGCCCGCGATGGCTCCGCGCTGATGGCCCAGCCCGCCCCGCTCGCCATGGCTGCCAGAGACGAGCTGTACAGCAAAGTCATCCCCCGGCGGAACCGCCAGCACCGCGCCGGGACCATCAAACACGGCTCCTCGCTCGAGATCCTGCTCTCCATGGGCTTCCCGAAAGCACGGGCGTAAGTCTCCTGAGCGGCCCCTTCCCTCTCCGCCACCCCCCTCCCCGCTCCCATCTCCCTCTTTTCGCTTTACGGCGGAGACAAGCGGCGGGCGCTGCTCCGGACCGGCGGGAGGGAGCGCCGGGGATCCGGGGATCCGGGCGGGAGGCGGCGGGGATGAGGTCCTGGAGAGGAGGGGATGCGCTCCCGGAGCGGGGGATGCGGTCTCGGAGCGGCCGGGGCAGCGCGGGATGCTTTCCCGGGCGCTGGGGATGCTCTCCCGGCAGCGGTGATGCTCTCCCGGCAGCGCAGGGATGCTCACCCGGCTGCGAGAGGATACGCTCCCGGAGCGACCCGGAGATGCCTTCTCGGAACGGTCAGGGCAGCGGGGTTCTCCCGGCAGCGGGGAATGCTCTCCCAGCAGCGGAGGGATGCGCTCCTGGAGCGGGGGGGATGCGCTGCCGGGCCGGCCGGGGCAGAGAGGGGATGCTCTGCCGGGCAGCGAGGGAATATGCTCCCAGAGTGGCCCTGGGATGCGTTCTGGGAGAGGCCAGGGCAGCGGGGAATACTCTCCCGGCAGTGCGGGGATGTTATCCCGGAGCGGCCCGGGGGTGCCGTAGGACCCGAGGGATGCTCTGGGTCGCATCCCAGTCTGGCTCCGAGGTGCCGGGGAGAGAGAGGCAGGTGCCGCTCCGGGTTCCATCCCCACCAGCCGCGGTGCTGAAGGGTCCCCGCACCGCCGGGAAGTTGGGGATGGTCACAGAGGCAGTTTTTGCACCCCTAAATTGAAATCAGAGCCCATCGCTCCCGCGCCGTGAACATAATGAGTCCCTGGCTCGAGTGCTTTGGCTCGGTCACCCCGGAGATTTTCTTTAATCCCTGTACAAGTCACCCAGAAAGGGACAGAGCAATGCAAGGTTTCCATGCATAGCCTGAAGTGGCTCGGCTTTTCTTGTCCAGTTAATGCCCTGGTGTCATCTCCCTGCATGTGCTTATGCTTTTAATTAATTAGGCAGCAACGTAATGGTAACTTAATGATGAAACAAAGCAGCTCCTGAAGTGGGACCTGGTGCTTTAGGGTGCAGATGAAACCAGGGGGGATCGGGATGGTTCCTTGATCTCCTTAAGTTTTCCCGTTTGTACCAGTCAGAACTCTGTGGTTTGGCTGTCTTTGGGCAGGTTTTTTATAAATATAGAGACAGACAGATGCAGTTTAAGGACATATGCCATCTGTGGATTCATGGATCCACCAGCACATGCAGGAAATCTTGTGTTTTCCACAGTCATCCTTGCATTCCTTAGGGCTGTCAGGGATCTGTAGTTGTCTGTTGAGATCAGCACACAGCATTTATATACAATGGATGCAAATGCAGATCAGAGGAGACTGGTGACTTCATGCTCTGCTCAGTTGGAAAAACAGATGTGCATCTTTCAGAGTAGCTAGAGAAAAAAAAAAGCAGCTTGATACTATGAATGAAACTGGTTATTACCTGCACAACAGTGCCATCAAGGCTGACAGGCAGCCCTGCTCTTACCTCACTGAGGAACTGTGTCTATGGGTCATGTTCTTGCCCAAGAAAACACTGACATTTGATAAAAATGCACTCAGAGCTTCGTCAGACAAGCCAGAGAAGGTTAAACACAGAGAGCAAGCCACAGAAAGGGGTAAAATATCCCTAACTGCAAAAACTATTCATTGCAAATTAACCAGCCAGACGGGTGAAGCTGTCATGATACTAAATTCAGGATAATGTGACATAACCCTGCTTGACAGCTCAGCTCTCTGCTGGGAGAGGGACCAGATGAGGACTTTCCCCATCTGAAGTAGCAATTAGTGCCCCTGTTCCAGCCTGCTGGAAATGCTACAAATAATTCATCCTTAAAATTCAGACAGGAAGCAAAACGGAAATCAAACACCTCAGCAGTGCCACCAAGGAACAGCACAGGTTTGGAAGCCTCAGGGACAGGACTGTGTGGCCACAGGACATTCCCTAAAGGTCATTGCTTCCCAGAAAATGCTTTTTAACTCACAGAATATTACTCTGTAAGTGTGAATGAAAGGGAATACCGAGATGGCAAGGAGGTAAACCCACCACCTCACTCTCAAATACAGCACTGAGAAGTAGCCTTAAAGCCCTTTTGAGTTCTCCCCCCAAACTCTCCCACCTCTGTTTTCTACCCCAAAGCCACAGTTATGGCAGGAGACAGGGAATTCAGGGAAATTTCAGTTCTGTGCTTGTAGATCCTGCCTACAAACACAAGCCAGGCTGGTACTTAAAAGTGGTGACCATCTGTTTGGGTGGCTTATGCAAAACAAAGCTCCAAGTTGTCAGACAAGTCTGTCAGGCACCTCACAAAGTGCCATCTCTGTTGGCATCAGCGGCCTCCTGCTTTTTGTTAGAGCTGGGGGGGGATTGATTGGGGCAAGGGACAGAGGGGACCATTGGAGACATGATCAGAGACACAGGAGTTAGCTGGAGATCACAGTTTTTGGGTTTGGTGTTGAGCCAGTACTGAGATCCTGGGGAGTGCTTTCAGCTTCTACCTCAGCTCGAGCAACTTCATGTATCTCCCTTTTGTCTCTTCTAAACTGATCCTGCTCATTATTTGATAATATTTCTCTATGCCTACATTTTAAAAGCTCAGATGGCCAGGATGATCCTGGGCTTGCACTGCTGACAGGAGCTGAGGAGTCTCATGTTATTTTATTTCCCTGGTTCTGTGTTACTTTGGGCAAACCACTTCCACCCAGTGTATGATGAAACAATCAAAGGTGAAGGTTAAATATGGTTTCCAAGTGTTACTGGGATAATTAGTCCAGACTCACTTAGTACAGACTGGCTCAAGTAAGGGTAGAAAACGTGTGAGCCAGGCTGGAACCAAGACAGGTTGTCAGGTATCGAGTGGATCTTGTGTTCAGATCAAGGTGTTATTAAATAAGCCTGTTTTTTTTCCATCCTGAATGTGAGTTGTGGGGATAAAGGGTCCATCAAAGGACATACTCACTCACCTCTAAAGTCCTTGTTGGCACAGGTCTGTCTGTCTTCCTTCTTCCCAGCAACAGCTTCAATTCATCTGAGCTACTCCAGGTTACACAGTGATGCCCAAACCAGCCTTGGATGTTTTACCTGGGCATGGCAGCTGCTCAAACCACTGCAGTGTGTCACCCCTTTGAAGTGGTACCATCAGCTGCAGCTCTGTTTTGTCAGGTTTTGCCAGCACACAACCATTATTTCTTTCTTTTGTAATTAGCCCATTACATTACGTGCTGTCTGGTCACACAGGAGGAGGCTTTCCCTACCCCGAGGAGTTTCTGATTTAAACAAGGAAGGAAGGCAAAGGTGATGTTACAATTCCCATTTTGCAATTTGGGCACCAAGACAAGAATTTTACCCAAATCCTGACCAGACACCCAGTGCCTCAAGACCCTAAACACAACAGGCTTCCTCTAGAAAAGGATGTCTCACAACTGTTATTTCCCAGTTACCCCAAAATATTGTTTATCATCTCGTTCTGGATCTGCTGTTGCACCTAATTCTGATCTAACTACAACTAAATACAACTACTGTGTATAATCCCTATATATTTGCTGATATTCTTTGTGAAAGGAGAGAAGCACAATGTAGTTTACAGGCCATCAAAACTACGGGGGAATCACTTAAAACTGTTATGTACAAGCAATTAAAAAAAAAAATCTATAACCTGTGTCTATAAAATGCTAAACACAGGAAAATTTAGTGATGGTCTGCAGTTTCCTTCAGGATGGAAGAAGACCTTTGACCAAACTTAAATTATTGAAACTTGTCTGGCCTGCATGGTGCAGAAATCAATGTACCTCCAGAATCTGCAAGTTCAGTGATCCACAGTTTTCAAAGTTTCATGTCAGACTTTAAACTCCTGCAAAACATCCTCAAAAACAGAAAGTTTAACATTTAAAATGTTACTTTAGTTTCATATAACTCTGAATTCAAGCCACGGCCTTGAGATGTTTCAGAAGAGATCCAGGCCTAGAAAAACTGAAGATAATTCCCTGGCCCCTGTCATTACTCAAGCTGGATCCATAACCAGAACATTTCAATTAGAGGTACTGTGCTTTTTCAGTCACTGTGCTCTCTGTGATAAGAGTAAAGGATAACACAGGTGGCAAAGCTTCCCAAAAATAAATGGATGTTCCTTCCCCTCATCTCAGCCTGGAAAAGGGGAACTATCTCTCTGCTTTGGATTCACTTTCCCAGTGGCTGTGAGAATTTAGGAGTATTAAGGGTTTCATTATTGTCAAAGGAAAGCAGCTCAGATCCCGTTTACAAACAGTAGAATCTTCTCCTGTGTTTTGAAAATGTTTTCTAGCCTGCTAAAACATGTTTTGCCTAGTAACAGACTTAGCAACATAGCAAGGCTGGAAGTCTCTCCTTCCTCTAGGGTTTGAGCTGGGTTTGGGAAAATACAGCATGGAAAAAGAAGTGTGGCACGTAATCTTTCCATTTTGAAGTGGTTTCTCTTCCTTCACGGCCTTGCCTTCAGGGTGTTAGTTTTCTGCAAATGCTCTTGGCTGAAACTCATCCTGCTACAAAGAACCAGCCCAAAACATGGGTAAACATGGGTTGTGTTGGCCCAGGTGTGGAGGGAAATCCCATCCCAAGGGAAGAAGTTGGTGCATAGACACGTTTCTAGAAGCAACAGCTTGGAAGGCTCCACTGAAAGGGGATTTCCAAGTTTCAACACAGCACTGGAGGAAATCTTCAGCCATTGAATAGAAAATCCAGGTGTTGGATTAGGGAGAAGATTTCCCTAATGCTCTGTCTGTGCTCATCACTCAGAAAAGTGAGTCTGGGGCTTGGACAGAGCCATGGATTGTGTGGCAGAGAAAACACCTAAACGAAATACTCCAAAGTACTGCATAACATCCATGAGGCCCACGGTCATTTGTGAGTGGGAGCTTCACAGGAAGAGTTTGTGACCTGTTTACAAGTAGTGAAAGAGGAAGAAGTTGCTGGAAGTGCTTGGACAAGACCCCCCCCTTCCCTACATGACCCTCCCTCTCCACGTGCCTGTGTAGGCTCTGACCTTTAAGCTCGGCCCACGCCGGGGTTTAACAGATGAGGTCGTAACTTGAGCAATAGTTTGAGCAATTAACTGCTCCAGTTCACTCTTGCAATTCCTGGGTTCAGCACTGAGGCCTCAGAACAGTTTTGTACATCTGTGCTGGAAGGGATCCAGCAGGTCTGCAGGGAGCAGTGGGACACGGGGAGTGCAATGGAATCAGCAGCTGCCAGGAAGGTGCACTGGAGAAAGGCTGGAGCAAACAGGCATTTGGGGCTGAGTCCCATGGCTGCTCTGCACATGGATTTATTTTTTTTTTTCCATTGGCTTTGTTGCAAATTTCTGCTGTTGGGACCAGGAGATGATTCCTGGAGGATTCAGACTGTTCCATGCTACTATGTTTGGGGGCAGGGGGGGGAATCTCCATCCTTACTTTAAAGATCTAAAGTGATAAACCATAAATGGCTCTTTATTTCCACTGTGCAGTCTGGAAACTGAAGCACAGAGAAGCTTAAATATATACATCAGATCTATAGTTAGACTGATACTTGCACCTACCTAAATCTGATACTTGATATTCCTCCTAAATCTGTAGAGTTTCAGTCCAACAGCTTAATGACAGCACTCAGATGTCTGGTCTAAATGGAACAAGTATTTCCATGGCATTGTACAGACCTCTCAGATGGGGGGACATTCCTTATCAGAGACAGGAGAAGCCATTCCTGTGATAAGATCACCCTCTGAAATGATAATGGCAGCAGCAGTGCCCTGTGTTACCTCAGTGACTCAGGATACTGGACACAACTGCCATTAATCATATCTGATGGCTGGGGGAAGTGGAACAATCAGATATTCAGGTCTGGTATGGGCAGTGAAAATGCTTCTGCCACAAACAGTTCAAGGACAGAGCCTCCCTACACAAAGATTGCTCCAAGGTCACTGCTGTACTTGCTGGGTAAGTTCTGGCTGCCCAGAGAACAAGTTGTGTGTGTTCAGGGAGGAAAAACACACCCCAACACCTTCCTAGTGCCTGCACACACCGTGCTTCAGTGGGATCTCAGGTTTAAATGTCTGAGCAGCATCACCACGTGCAGGGAATTCCCAGATCAGTGGCAAGTCAGCCAGAAGGCAGCAATCCCTGGATTGCTGGGATGTGGTGTTCAGGGCTCTCTAACTTTGGCAAATGCTGTAGGAGATGTCAGAAAGTTTCCCAGTCCCTGAGTACTTGGTTTGTTTTGGTATTAAAATTACATGGTGACAAGAAAACATTTGCTTGTGCTTCTGTCTCTCTCATGAGTTTTTTGTCTCGGAGCCAGGGTCCTGAACTTGATCCTACTCTCTGCCCTGGGAAGGGGAAGAGCTTCAGAGAGTGCAACCCAGACCTCACATGTCACTGACAGAGCCTGAAAAATTACTCTGTGCCTTCTGTGTCAAAGCCCCAGGCAGTTAATAACTTGATCCTTAGCATGCAATTCCCTTTCAGGCTTCATATCAGTCTGGAGTGATACAGATACCAGTGTTATCTCTTCTGTCCCTTTTTCTCTTTCCTCACAGACCTGATATCACTGTCAGGAGCCAGTTTAAATTTACTGATGAGATTCTCAAGACAAAGACTCACTAGAGAAACCCATGATTTCAGATATCCAGACTCTTTGAATGGAGCCTTGTTTGCATTAAATGCTGATTATCCTTCTCCCCCTTGGAGGCTTGGTGGCAGTGGCAGCAGGTCAGCCTGTTCCTGCAGAATTCTGCACAATGCCCCTTATAAAGGAATTTTATCCCTAAATTATTGCTCCTACTTTTCTGTGGAGCTCAGGCTCAAAGGATGCTGCCAGTCCTCAGGACCTCCTGGATAACTAGACTGACACATATATCAGGGGGGAATTCCATCCTTTGAAAGATCATGAATGAAAGTTTGGGGGGAAAGAAAAAAAAAACCACCCTAAAAATTTAGTGCTTTTAAACATCAAGTGCTAACCCTGCTGGCTCCTGATGGCCCTCATGTTTTTAAGTCACCTTTGAAAGCAAATCCTGGCCTCCCAAATCTTGCTTGCACTTGAAAACGTTGCCCTGGGTTTTCACCAGAGCTCATAGTGGATTCACAGCATGTGCTCTGCAATTGCAGGAAGAATAGAGACATCCGTGTGTGTGTCTGTGCTGCACCAGTCTAATTATCCTCAACAAGCAGAGTCATCAAAAGAGCTGTAGTTTAGCAGCTGACAGGGTTTTGGATTCCATCACCAGGACTCTCTGCAGGCTTTGTGCAGTACAATGGGGTGCACTGCCGAGCCTGTGTCTTACTCAGCCCCTCTATAAACAGACCCAAAAAGAATAGTCCAGGGCTTTGCTTGGCATGATTCTGTCCCCACCATATTCTGTGCTCTGCACAAAGACTGATTCCAGAGAGCAGCAAAAAGTGGAGGGGGGAAAAAACAAAAACCAGCAAGAAACAGTGGAGTGGGTTGAGGGAATTGCTGAAGTCACCCTAACAAAGCAGCTGACAACCCACATGAACAGAGCTTTAGCCATCCTGTACCTCCTGTCTGCGTTCACAAGGTGCTGTCCCTTCAAATCCACTCTTCCTGATATTTCTCCTGAAGCTCTGGCAAGTCCCAGCAGCAAAAGGTGCTGTTTAAGGTACTCCTGAATACCCACAGCTCCTGGTACAGGGCTGAGACATCAACCTCACACAACCAGAGAGCAGAGCTGTTGTTCCTCCTTTCCCTGGGAAGCCTTGGCCTTCCCATTTTTTCCCACAGGTTCCCAAAAGAATAAAGATGGGCACAGAGAGCAGAGTGGGATGTGCAGGTGTGACAACACCCTGAGGGATTTCTGCCACCCACCATCGGTGTAAACTTTAAACAGAAAGCAAACAGTCATGAACTGGAACATGGAATGAGTGACAGGAGATGTGTTTGATGGCTTTGCTTTCCCCAGGCACCAAATTCATGTCCCTGAGGCTGAATTCTCCTCTCATTGCCAGCACCTTGCCAGGCCAGTCCCTTCCAGCAGGAGATCAGCATGGAAATGCTGGAGAAAGGTTGTGGCTGTGGCTGAGCAAACCGTGGGATGTCTGCCTTGTGTGCTAGAAATGCAGAGGCAAACCCAAAAACTGGGAACTCTGATAAACAGCCTGATGTGGAAAGAGGTTTTAACTGTATTTTTCTCACACCCATCACCCCCCTGCTATTCTCCACCACAGGGCAAGTGCCACTTGTGCCCTTCCATGATAGTGCAGAATTAATCACTGCGGGCTGGTGACTGTGACACAGTTGCCAGTGTAGGGGCGGGGGCGTTTCAGGGAGATTTTTCATCCCCTGATTTTTAAATTGACTATTTTCTCTCTCCTCTGCTTAATGAAATACAGCAAGTTCTTACACGACACAAATCCCATTAATGCTCTGATTCAGCAAAGCCCTGGAGCACGTGCTGGAATGGCTGAGCCCAGGATGTCCCAAACATTTCTACCAAGTTAAACGGCACTGGAAACACCTGACATGGACGAGGTGGGGCTGTTTTTCTTCTGAGCTGTTCCCCATTTTGTCGAGAGCGACTGAAGAAGTTTCATGATGCAAATTTCAAGCCCTGAGTTTGTGCTGACATGAAACACTAATATCATTTTTCCCCAGCGAGCAGAAGCCTCGTTTTTAAGTCCCACGGTCCTGCTGTGCTGTGCAAAGAGAAAAGGCAAACACCCTCCCTGCTCCAGGAGCCAGACAGAACAAATTCCTCTGGAGAGGAGGATGGGGAGAGGCCAGACAGGATCATCTCCTGCTCACAGACACTGATCCCAGCACTGCCTCCAAAATCCCTCACTCCCTGTGTTACCCATAGTTACAGCTGAGTTAGATTGATGGGTAGAATTCACAGCTGCATGAGAATGGCACTGGTAGGAACAGCCACTTCCAAATAACTATCATTCTCATTTTACAGACAGAAAAATTTACCAGGAGACAATACATCAAGTCACTTGATGCCAGAGAGGACACCTTTAATTAACATTTGCCATCCACTTGAGACAAAGGGCTCTCCAGAACTGCAGGCTCTAAGTGGTGTCAATGATGTCCTGCTCCCTTGTTCTACAATTATATCGAATTTTTTCTTCCCAATCAATATTTCTTTCTGAGAGGAGCTGCCAAGGCCTAGTAAGTGTCAAATCACAATGTATGAGCCATGGATAAGTTGCAGTCAGTTCTCCCAGTCTCCATTGAAAGAAATCTCAACCTAACCCAAGAATTGGATCTGCTTCATCTTCACACTGTCCACGGGCAACAGAAACAAGCCTTGGAGTAAATGTAGCTTACAGCTGCACCTCAGAAAACACATTTATATTCCCTTTACAGTCTCTGTATAGCTGTATCATAAATGCATTCATGCTCTGAGGGGCAAAGCCTTCCAGCAGTGTAAATCAGCCCAGCACCATTTACTCTCTTGGAGTGACGCTAATGCACACCAGCTTTGAGCATCTTACCCAGAAATAACCCCCAAAAAAGCTTCCTTTAGAGAAATGGGGGGGTTTATACCATTCAGAGCCTGTGCATAAATAAGCTTCAGTACCAAAGCCTCTGGGAGGAAAATATAAAACCTCAGGTGTTTCTCTCCTGTTCGCAGCACATTTATATGTTGGGGCCGCAGAGGATTTTATAAGTAGTGACTCCAGCTCTGTGCCTGGAGCTGGGGCACATAATCATGTTTTCCCAGGCAGCTGGGGTGAATTTGGGTCCCTGGATACCCTGATTATTTGGGTCTGAAACATGTCAGCCAAGGCTGGGCAGAGGATGAGTCAGGGTGGCTCCACAGAGACCCGAGTGCTGCACGGGAGGCTGTGCTGTGATGGCTCAGGGCAGCTGATGCTGCTTCCCTTCAGCATCACAGCAATTCCAGGTTCTCTGCTCCAGGAGAATCCATTGTCCATCCTGTTTAACCATTCCTTCTCAGCCTCTGCCAGCAGGTCTCCTGTGTGGGGTGACTTGCACGACTGAAACCCCTCACACCAACCTGAAACCAGCTGTATGGGGGGGTTTGAAGTCTCACTTTGACTGGGTAAGAGTAGTGCAGTTTGGAGGGGGATAATGACCCACTTCCCTGTGGTATTTCCTCTTTTCTCCCTAAGGTAATGTTTTCTGCTTGCATGGGAAGATCAGCCTGTATAAGGACGCTGCATTTCATCATCCAGCTTCCCAAAAAAAGCTCATCAGATGTTATCTCAGAGAGAGGATTTAACTCCCTAGGAAGACCCTGACTTTGGGGGTCAATTTATCTTTCCAGCTTCCTCCACTTCCTGCCCCAGAGCTGCTGATCCTCCTTGAGATCAAAGCAGTTTCAGCCCTTGGGAATTCCAAGGGGGAGGATGGCATGTCAGAAGTGCCCAGTGTGCCTGGAGTTCTGTTGGATTCCCATATCCCTACCAACGTTTGCCAGCAGTCATTGGCACAGCCTTTAGCTCCTCTGGAAGTGCATCCCACACAGAGGAACTTGTGCTGGTGCATCACCCTGTGATTTGAGCCTTGGCTGTGTCTTAGTGCCCAACAAATGTGTCTTGCCAGTGTGCTGGGCAGCCTGCTGTGATCCCTTCCATCTCCTCCTGGGAATCTCTGCTGACCAGCTGCTGATTTCTCTGCTTGCTCTTGGTGTTCAGACAGGCCCATCTGCTGCAAAGTCAATTTTGAAAGGGTAGAGCCAAGGCTGCCCAGAAAAGATGTGACAACAGGAGGGAAAAAGTGAATAGGTCTTTTAGGATGTGTCATCTCCAAAGAGCCTGAGGCCAGATTAGCAGAACTACATTTGGAAGTGGGTTCCTTGAGCCATAAACAGCTTCCAGGGCAAGGTGCTTCCTTCTTTTGGCTCCAGGAGTACAGTAACTCCCTGTCTCACAGAGATTTTGGGGGATAAATACATTAAAGGTGCAAGCTCTGAAAGTGATGGGGCACAGAAGTCATGTATGGACCACAAAAAGGGCATGATTCCCCCTTGGATCACCAAAACCAAAAAAACTCCACCAAATATTCAGTTATCCAATATGGTATAAAGGCCAAAAGCAACTTCCTAACTTCTTCCTCTCCTCTCCTTCATAATTCTTACTAAGAGCCAGTGATATCTAAACATGTGAAAATCTTAACCATGTCCTCAAAGTATAAGGTGGGAGACAGTTGTATTGCTGGGTTTTGGGTTTATTCACTGAAAGAAACTCTGTAACCCCAGGGCCTTGCAGTGTGTGGAAACCAAGCCCTTTTTAGAAGTCCAGAATTACCCAAATTCAGCAGCCACTTTGGAGAATCTTGGCCAGCTGATGCTCAGTGCCTCTGCAAATGAAGCAGCTCCCAGTGAGCATGAAAGCACTTTAAGGTATTTGCCTGAGGACACAAAGAGAGGCTCTTGCAGCACTGGGTTTGGAGCTCAGTCATTTAGATTTGCCATCAGGTCATAAATAACCCAAAAATGTGCTCTTAGGTGGCAGTCAGCTCCTGGTCCAGGCATCAAGCTCAACCTTCCACCTACCAAATATTATTTCAGTTTTGCTGCAGCACATCCCCAAGTCTTCCAAGACCTTTGATGTGACTTTCATTTCAGTAATAGACATGAAATTTTGTGGTTTCTTAGGTTGGGTGTAAGTGCTGCTAAGGAAGGAATCCTTTTTCCACGCTGCTTTATCTTCCCTTTACTTGCAAGCCCTGTTTTGAGTGTCAGGAAGACACAGGCAGTTTATTTGTGGAGTGCCTTTCTAATCACAAAAGTATCTGAAGCAGCTGAACAATTTAGATGAGATTATGCAAATGGGATTGAATGTTGTGATTAGGTAATTGTCCCTTTGCTTCAAGGTATAAGTCAAAGCAGAGAAGAGTTTTTGGTTGGAATGAAAGTTCCTGAAAACTGTGGCTTTCTTGTTATTGTTGTCGGTGAGAAAACAATCAGGGAATATCAGCAGCATCCCAGCAAGGCTCAGGAGTTGTTTCCACTCCTGAAAAGAGTATTTAAGGTACAACATCCCTGTGACTTTTGAAGTTTTAAGGCAGGACTGAGCTCTGCAGCAGCACGTTAAGCAGAGGCAATGTCGTCCTTTGAACAGTGCACTCTGAGGAACCACACAGGTTTCCACAGGCTCTCCCACCTCTGAGGAGGAAACCAGGATGAGTTTCAGTGCCAGCCTGGCAAGGGATTCAAACGTGCTGCTCAAGTTCAAACACATGAGTAGTTCCTTTGGTTTAAGCTGAGATTACTCAGGCGGGCGAATGCACAGCCTTGAAACAATTTTGTTTTTCAGTGCTGTGGTGCAGGGTGGAGTCTGCTGATAGCCCTGTGCTGCTGTTCTTGCCATTGCCTAACTGCCACCCCACATTAGAGCTGCTCGATTTGCTTATCTGGATTAGTGTCTCTAATTTCATTTCCTCTCGGGTGCTCATCAAGAAAGGTTTTTCTCTTTGTGCATCCTGTTTGTTCTGAAACGTGCAATTCCACACTTTGGCTCTTGCTCGTTGCTGTGCCCACTGCCCACATCCCTCAGCTCCTGCTTGGAAGAGGATTTCAAGGACAGGCCTTGCCCTGTGACAGCTGTGACTGTTCTGCCTCCCCCTGTGGTGTGAGGAAGGCAGAGGAATTTCCAGCCACTTTCTTGGCCATCAGCAGGGAGATGATCCCAAAGTGTTATCCCCATCCCCGCTTCACAGAGAGGGAAACTGCAAGTGCAGAAGGATTAAGCTTCTGTTTTCAAACCTTGGCTGTCAGTTTTGGGGGTTTAACCATGTAAAAGGAGTGAGTGCTCACACATCCAGCCCCAGATGCAGCTCACCACCATCTCTGAAAACCCTTGTGCAGCTGAAAGGGGAGCATCCAAAACCTGCATCTGCTGGAGACAGAGTCATTTAACCCAAACCACCAGTCCAGTGTGAATATAAAACCTGAGAGGAGATGTCTGACATAACCTGTGAATTCAGGAGTTATTTTCAGTGGTGATTTGGGGCTAGGTTTTTAGAAGAATTTAGGCATCTAGACACACAATTCCATCACCTCCTGTTCAGTCTCAATGATTCTCTCAGCACTGTCTTGGCTGCTACCAAAGCCAAGTTCTGCACTTTCCTGCCTGCCAGATTTTGCTGCCTATCTGAAATGGCTCCACTCATACCTGTGGTGTTGCACTGCATATAATTCAGAAGAAAAACAGGCTTATATTCTGCCTGATTCAGGTTAACCTTTCTTTTTCAATTCTGCTGTGTAAGATCTTCTAACCACACAGAGGAGGCAAGGGGATCAAACACAAGGGCCTTCTTTAGAGATGCAGATTGCATTATAGGAAATGAGAAGCAATAATCAGAGGAAGTTCTTCATTCTCATTATCAGCTCGTTTCTCACAGTAGAGCACTTCTGTATCTCCAGCACAGCCCCTCTCAATTCTCTTCATTAGAGCCCAGAGCCTGCCTGCCTCTCATCATCACAACCTGTGCACAGCCACAATCACCTTCCCCAGGCCAGCATGGATTTTTTTGCCTCTCCTTTTAAACAACTCTTCTTCAAGCCAGCAAAAGACGTGGCTCCTTTGCCTCAGAAATCAATGGCTATCAAAGCTTTCCTTTGTCCAGCCTCATTCAGAGCACGCTGGCTTGAAAAGGAATCATTCCCTTGGATTCAGCAGCCTTTGCAAGCATTGATTTTCCTCCCAAGTCAACTCTAAGCCCACTCCAGGCAGGAAATGTGATAAGCCTGGCCAGTAAGGTTGGAATGGCTTCAGCTGGTCAGGAGACCAGGCTGAGAAGAGAAAAATTTGCAGTAATTGGTGACAATGAATCTTCTCTGCTGGTGGCAGAATGGGGCCTATTAAAACATGCAAAGAAAGACTTTTAAGGTTCCAATTTAAGAAATCCCTGAACACTTGTTTACACCCCGTGTCAGTGACTGGGAGGGACTGAGGTAGGGGGATATTTTGCTCTCTGCCTCCCTGTGCCAGCTGAGCACAGCGTAGTCATTTCCCCACTTTGCATGTGTTCAGATGGTTCCAGGCAGCAAATGGCTGTAGGAAACCCAACCCTCCAGGCCTCAGAGAGCTGTGCTTTACTGACACTGCTCAAGGTTTGCAGAAAGCACTGAAGGAACTGGTGGGTTTGACTTTTAGCAGGTTTCTGAGCACCCAGCATATTTTTTCCCTTCTCAGGGTCTCCACTCGTATTGTCCATCTCGTGTTCCCATGATGTGACAGCTCCCAGCAAAGCAGCACTGAACACATCCCAGAGACACCGTGTCTGGCTCCCACTCCATCCCTTCCCTCTCCCAGGAGCGTGTCAGACACAAGTGTTCTTGCTCTGGGCAGGAAACAAAGGTCAGAAATGTGGAGCTGTAAATCTGCCAACAGTGGCTATTTCTGGGTGTAGCTCTGGTTACAGAAACACGCTCTGGTGACAGGTGATTTTTGCAGGCCCACCTTAAGTGAAAAGAAATGTTGAAATACAGGATTTTTATGTCTTCCTCTCCCTTCCTCTTCATGATGCATTCAAAGGAGAGAAATAAAAATTCTCCCCCCTGAACTGTGCGAGTTTTAAAACCGCTCTGACTTTTTATAAGTCACAGTCTTGTGGTTTCTTGCCAAGGCCAGTGCAGGCCCTTGAGCACTTCCTTTATGTGTCTCCATAATCTTTACAAGCCATAACACAAGCAGAGAGGATCTAAGAGATAGTGGAGGTCCCTTCCTCCACCCAAACACTGGAACTGGCGTTTGCTCCCCTGTGTGTTTCTGAATCTGGGAGGGGAAAGGAAAAGAGCTTCTAACATCTCTGCAGCCCTTCTACAACTATCCAGCTCACCCAAAACATCTTGAGGGAATTGGGAATCTATTCAAATACAGCTGAAGATCCCAGAGATTGCTTAGGGCTTTAAAAATACACAGCATATACGTATTTGCTCAATATAGGCAGGTGTATGCACACATTTATATGCATGTACACTAACATATGTTCCTACAATACATACATGGATGTATTCAGGGGCTGGACAGTTGAAATGAGGCAGGTTTGCTTTCTCCTTTATTTTCTTTTTTATTCTTCTTTATTTTTTTTTCCCCTCTCTACAATAAAAACCAAACCATCAGAATTAGCAGCAGAAGCCAGGAGAGCGTGTTGGTTTGGAAAAGAACCTGAAGATTGATGGCAAAAATCACTTATTAAAACTGAACACACATCCCAACCACCCAGGAACTGCTGTGGAGGGTCTGGGGGGTGAAATGGTTCAGACACAATGTGCAAGGGCTGGCACTTATAACCTGTCCTGCAACATATTTGTCCTGATGAGGTTTGTCTACCTGGCCACACTCTGGAGGAACTGGATGCCAGATGAATTAAATCTTACCTTTGCACACTTTGTTCTGTTACTGTTTCACCCTTGCTTTGCAAGTTGTGGCCTGGATTAGCAGCAGGCTGTTACCAAACGATATTTAGGTGAGGGCTTAAAAACAACAACATCCCACTCAGAGCCTTATGGGGCTGGAGAGTGTTTTCTGTGCTGTCTTGCAGGGCCTGTGGTGTGGGTTCCCCTGCGAGGGTCACAGCACTGCAGGGCTGAGCACACACAGGATGTGAGCCAGTGCTCTCAGGAAATCAGTGGGCTCCGTTCTGACCACGTTTGCAGGGTCACAAATCCCAAATCCCCTGTGCCAGTGGGGCTCTGCCACTGTTAGCAGCCACCAGCCCTGCCCTGCTGACACATGGCAGCAATCAGCCAAAATTCTTTATTCTATAAAGAATAACAGCCTGTCTTTCCTCTAATGGGCACAGGTGAAAATATAGGACCTGCACAGCCCATTGGAGGAAATCTATTATTTATTAATTTTAGCTTAATACACCACCAAGGAGTTATTTTCCTAATCGAAATTCCCTTTTCTTAATGCATTTATGCTTCAACCACAAGACTTTGTGCCAGGAACTTCCCCCACTCAGAACATCCTCTTAAGAGTGCTCCAGTGTGTTCACTCATGTTTTTAAGCACAAAAGCTTTTGACTTCTTTTAAGCTCAGGTTTTAGACTGTCTAAATACCCATCTAAACCAACTCCAGAAGGCTCCCAAGCTTTGATTTTAGGTGGTATGTTGAACACATCTAGAAGCATCCAAACCTGAATTCAGCAAATGATTCAGCAGTGAGAACTGAGTTTTACTGGTAAAAAAAAAAAAAGTCAAACATCTGCCTTCCCTCTCTCCCCAAAGATTCCTGAGCCCTCTATTCCTCAGCCACTCATGGGGGTGCTGCTTGTATATTTTTTAAAGGCATTGGGCAAAACTTAGTTATTAATCTTAGTGTAAGTTTTGGCAGCACAGCAAGTAGTGGGTCGGACAGATTTTAATCCTGGCCTTCAGTGGGTTTAACAGATCCATAGTTCATCTGTTTGCTGTAACCCCATCAAGGACATGCTGAGGACACGAGCACATTCAAGATTTCACAGACAATACTGCAAAGACAGATAAAATCAGTGGGAGCCCAGCTCTGACTTGCAATCAAATCATAGCCAATACAGTTTAGAAGAGTCCAATCTTACTGATTCTTGAAGGAAAAGGAGAGAACTGAGGATACAACACGAGGGTCCAGACAGACAGAGGTGGGTGGGTATTATGTAGCTTCAGTCCCTTTTAATGGGAAGCCAAAGTGGGAAATCCCTCTTCTGCCTTTTAGATAAACAAATGAGCTTTAAATTTCAGTGTGAGAATCTGATGTGCTTGGTATTCCCCTGTTCTCCCTTCTGCAACCATGGCTGTGTGACACTTTGCTGTTGAAGGATTCTGAGCTCAGCTGAGGTGGAACACCCCAGGAATCAGTCAGCAGGGACAGGAGCGAGCCACTGTCAGGCACAGCAGTCATGTGTCTGCTCTGAGCCAGCTCTGGGATGAACACAACTATAAACCAGTTTCCAGAAGCACGTAAAAGTGTGATAGAAGCAAATCCCAGTGCCTGATTCCTTTGATTCTGAGCTGAGCCTGTTATTGGATGGATGATACCCCTTAATTGGAGGTGGAGGGGAAACAATACAGGAATAGTTGGAAGCAAAATCTGCCCCTTGATCCAGAAGGAAGTAGCTCCATGTGGGCTCACATCTGCACAGGAGCTTGGAAGGAGCTCAGAGCCAGCCCTGCAGTTACTGTAGCCCAAAACCTGAACAGGAGCCAAGCTGTGCAATCTCTGGGATCTCTGCCATCCCATTTCCTTCGACCTCAGTGGGAAGGTCGCAGCCCTTGCATTTTAAGGGTGGCTGAGAGTCACAACCAGCTGGGCTACCTGTTGGTAGCAGAAGAAGGTGCCATTGTATCTGCTCCGTGGGTGGGAGAACTCCTGGCTTCCAGCTGGTGTCTCTTTTGTTTATTCCTTCATCCTGACACTTGATGACAGAGTTTGTTCTAAAAGCTGTGGCTGGTCCCTGGCACGGGGGAGCCACGAGATGCTGCTGTGACCACCAGTGACTTGAGGTCACCTTCTGCCCCTCTTTCTTCAGAGCAGATCACTTCAACTGCAAGAGGATTTTCCTACAGAGATAAGGATTCTGCTCAGAAGCACTTGGACAGTGGAGGCTGAAATCTGCAGTTCTAATTAGAACTGAATCAGTTCTAAACTGCAGCCCTGGGGAGGGAGGGTCACATCAAAACATGGGCCACTGGAGGCTCAGCAGCGTTTGGAGCTGCTTTGCTGTGGTCTCTGGTGGGTCTGCCCTGAGCAGGTTCAGGGGTTGGGGTTGATGGGGTGGAAAAAGCTGCACACAAACACGGGTCACTTTGCAGCTCTGGGGCAAAGGTGGAAGTCACGTGAATGACCAAATATTGGGCAGTTTTATAACCACTGCCTTCCCCCTCAGCCCCCAGTCACACATCCTGCACATCCTTGGGGGTGTAATTCTCAATATTTGCCATATCAAACCCCTCTACCTGTTGTTAAGGATGATTGCACTGACATAATACAGTTTTTTATGAAAACCCTCAGAGCATCTTACAGTAGTGCATGATAAGGGTGTCAGGGGGTGAAATGAGGATTGTGAGGAACGGGGTGTCCTGTGTGAAAGCTGCTTTCCAGGCACAGGATTTGCCCCTCAAGCCTGTCCCTAAGAGTGCTGGTTCAAGCTTTGCTTTCAATTCCATGTAGCAACTTGAGCTATTATGAGTTTACCTCCTTGGTGGCTTTTTGGGCAGCTGGACCCTCTGTGATCCGTGCTAAACTTAGGTGAAAGGGGAAAATGCAAAATAACAGTGCAGAAACCACCCTGCTTTGGGAGTGGAAAGCTTGATAAAACAGGGGCTGAGACCTACACAACACATCTGACCCACTCCCTCTGTGGTCTGGGAGGTCCCAGGGATGACATACTGTTTGTTCCATCCTCTCTTTAAGCTGTGAGTACTCCAGGGCAGGGATTGTGTCTCATCCTCTGAACAAACAGCAGCTCTGGGCCTGGAGGAAGTCAGAGCAGCTCTCAGCCTGCATATTTTAGCAAGCCTGGGCAGCCTGGCTGTGAGCAGCACAGGGGGTTCAGCTCTTAGACTGACAGAATGCATGAGAAAGTGTAGTAAACAACCCTGCTTATACAGTTTATTTGAGAGAGGTTTCAGGGGACGTAGGTGGTGTGATTTTTTTTTAGGTTTTTTCACCCCCAGTCACATTACAGTCTCTTGACTATTGGGCTGTGCCATGTTATAGTGAAAATGGATGGTTTGTTCCTGTGGAAATAGATGGAGCATTCGAAGAAACAGCACCCTGTTAGTTATGAGCAGATTGAACACCCCTGCAAAGCTGCCATCTGCCACCAAGAAAGGGAAATTAAAGCAGGATGCTGAGATTCAGGCAGCTGCCAGGGCTTCACTGCCTCCCTGCTTTCTGCTTTGTTCCAGGCAAACACCAGCCCAAAAAGAAAGCTGCCACCCAGTTCAGGTGTTGTGCCATTGAAAGAGCAGCCCTAGAACTTCTTGTAAATGAGGAGCTGTCGGGTTTGTCTGGGGGCTTTGTGTTTGTGGTCGATAATTGTCAGCCCTGGGGCTATAATTAGCTTTTCTGTACCATGTATTTATACAGGGGAAAACGGTGCTTTAGAGATCAGGGCTTTCCCCGTGTTGACAGGGTGGTTGTGCCACATGCTGTGTGCTCTTTGGGGGCTCAGATGGATTCAAAACCAACAGTCCCCTTCTTCTCACCCCACTGGTGAGAAGAAGCACAGGATTCTCTGAGATTTCCTACTCAGCAACAAGAAGGAAAGTCCTCCCAAGGCAGGACACTCCCCAAATGTCCCACTCCACGTCCAGACCACAGGGCTGAGGGGAATTATATTCCTATGGGGACATCCCAGCCCACAGCCAAGGCAGTGCCTTCTCCATAGTCATAGAAACGTGGAATGGTTTGGGCTGGAAGGGCCCTGAGCTCTTTCAGGGGGATGGGGAAAATGATGTCTTCCAAATCAGTCAGCACAGTGTGATAAATAAAGCAGGAACTCCACTACTTGGGTTTATCAGCTCTCCTGCCCATTTGCAAGGTCAAAATGGCTGGAGCCTTTTAAAAAAGAAAAAACAAACCTCACATTCAGGAATATTCCTCTGCTGATACAACCAAATTAATTCTGCAAATGTACCCATATGCTAACCACATGAAAATTAGAATTTCCTGGAAGTAGCTTGGCCAAATGTGACCATTGTCAAAGCAAAGGTCTTTACAGAAAGGGACAGACAATTCCAGGGATGTGAACTATTCACCAGATTAATAACATGACTCAGTCAGATGCTTTCATCTCCAGTGACCTCAGATAATTCCAACATGAAGTTTTACTGTCTGCGCTTCCTTTTATTCTCCCTTTCTAAATTATGCCCCCAACGTTTTGCCATTAGCATTCCTACCTAACTTTTTGCCCTTAAGTCCTTGAATATATTATTATCTACAAAAAGACAATGCCTGAGGCAACAAACAATAGGAGCAGGAGGAAGATGAGATATATTTTTTCCTTCTAATATTCAGCGAGCAAGACAGGAGAATTACCTTGTTCTCTCACTGAATTACCACGTTCTAAGTTTAGCTGCTGTGGTTTTCTCCCTGTTAATAAGAGTAATGACAACCCTGAGACAGCAGCCTGGAGTGCTGTGAGACATCCTGAAATTCCCAGAAAACTGGGTGCAGGAGTGATGCTTCCCTTCAAATGATGGGAAACTCAGATGTATTCCTGAGTGAAACGCCGTCCCTTTAAGTCATTAAATATGTAACTGCCATACAGACACGCTTAAATAAATTATTTAAGGTTATTTCTAGTTGTGTGTGGGAGGTGGGTGGGCGCTGAAGTTGATACTTGGTGGTTAGAGCAGCCTTTAGCCTCTACATCTCTCCCCATTTCTGCACAAGCACTTTTTTTGGGTCTTTTTGACTCCTTTGTCTGAGACAACAATTGGGCTGGTTTTTGATCAAAGTCAGGCACCTTGGAAATGTCACTTTGTGGCAGTACAAAAGCTGGGGAGGTGATGAGAGCCCAGGAAGGACTCCTCACACTTCAGGCAGCTTCTCAGACTCTTGGCTTCCATCCTTTTTATTTAAGTATTAAACCAGATCATTTCCGAGAAACTTCATCTGTCTGCAACCAAAACTCAAAAACCACTCCTGAGTTACAGCCCTGTGAATGTTCCTTAATGAACCCAAATTTCACTGCCCATTTTTCCCTCCCCATCCATCACACATCTCAGGTACAAACCTTCCCACTGCAGGAGAGGGAGAAAATTCACACGAACCTCACAGTCCTGACTTTTCCATTTTACCCCACTCCTTTACCTCCTATCTCCTCTTCTAAAAACTGCTGGGAATTCAAATTGTTAGGAAGATTTCTTGGCAGACAACTGGACTTTTTTCAAACTGAAAAAGGGGAAATTTAGGTTGGATATTAAAGAGAAATCCTTCCCTGTGGAGGTGGTGAGGCCCTGGCACAGGTTGCCCAGAGAAGCTGTGGCTGCTCCATCCCTGGAAGTGCCCAAGGCCAGGTTGGACAGGGCTTGGAGCAACCTGGGCTGGTGGAAGGTGTCCCTGCCCTTGGCAGGGGGTGGAATGAGATAATCTTTAAGTTCCCTTCCAACCCAAACCAAAGCTTTGAGTTCCACCACTGAATTCAGGGCGAGTAGGATTTAGTTCCAGAGAGAATCAGGAAAGCAGCAGTGCTGGAAGATGGAAAGCAAGGAGGCCCTGAAAAAAACCCCTGATCAGAAAGGTTCCTACAAGACTGACAAACACAGTTGCAGTTGATTAAGATCTGGATTGAGAAGGAACTGAGACTTGTGCACCAAGAACAGACACATCACTGTCCCACCCTTGAAAGCTGAATGCATCATTCCTGTAAATGGCTCTTCACGTGTATTTGTTGATGAGTTGCCTCCCTCAAACCTAAAATGAGCCTAGCATACATTTTCTGCCTTTTTCCCACAATCTGCTGATTCTGGAGAACCATCCAGCATGACCACAGTCAGGTTTTGTTGACTCATTATAAAAAATGCTCACTATTTTAAAAGCAATTTCTCAAGTTAATAAGAAAACCTGTTGAAGTTTGGAAAATAACTTCTGTTATTTAAGGAGCTCTTTTTGTTTTGTTTTTAAGGAGGTCTAGCTTAGTGACACAGCAAATATAAATGAAGCAGCTTGATCCATCCTCACAGATCTTTATACACCGAAGTACAAAGGAAGAAAATTCTGGTTCCTCACAACTAGTTATGATATTTGCATTAATAATGCATGTGCTGGCAGAACCAAAAAGCCTCCCTCTGACATCAAGGTCACAAGCTGCTGAGCACTGTTCATACATAAATTGATGCTCTTTGCTAATAAAAAACCCTCCACCTAAGAATTGGGGAGGTAACATCATGTGAGTACAGACAGGGCAAGGAAAGATGGGAAGGTGCAGGAGGAATTGGCTGCTTCATTGTCCTCCAGCCAGAGTGGGTTTTGTCTGGCAGGACTGCACTTAGAGCTTCCCAAAAAGACAGGAACATCAGCTCGTTTCACATGCAGCACTATTTATTTCCCTCTGGAAGTCACTGACCCCACGCTGAGCTCTGTTCCAGCATGGACCTTATAGGTGAGCTCTGACTCAGGGATCCTTTCAGGGATGGGCTTTTGAGAAGTAAAGCAATTCAGATCTTGGCAAAGCAAGGTGGTTTTGACTTTGGGAAGCCCTCACTTCAGGGTGCCTGTAAAAATCCCTGAGCTGAGGTGCTCCAGGGAGAAAAGAACCATCAAAGGGTTTGTTGTGCTGAGGTACCCACAGGGGAGAGCTGGAAATCCAGAGCAAAGCAGCAGAGAAGGGCTGAAAGGAATAAAATGTGCATTGTCAGAGTGACAGGGCTGTGGATCTCACGCCCTGGATGGAGCATCACATGCTGGGGCAGTGCCTGGGACGTGGGACTGGCACCCAGACCTGTCACCCATGAGTGGACACGGCCCCATGGTGTGACTCGGTGCCAAAGCTCTCCAAGGACACTGGCTCCAAACCCTGCTTTCAATCCATGCAAAAAAACCCTCCCAGTCCTTCCTTAAGCAGACAGCAGGGAATGCAATTAAGGTTGGCTTGGGAAGCTCATAAAGGCTAATGCATGAAAATGAGCAAAGACAAACTACAGGGGAACATTAGGAAGAACATTTCTAATTGTGAGGTCGCCTGGCCCTGTTCCTTCAGCCTCTGAATGCTGGGCTGGGGAAAGGAATGAAACAATCCTACTGGGAACAATCCTGTGCTATTGGGGAGATGGGCAGGATGAGTAATATGGAAACTCCTTAATGCACTTCTTCAGCCTTTTTCTAGAAACCCAGCCACGGTTTCTGGCATTTATTTATGAACCTGTGTCCTTCAGAAATTAAAATCTTCTTCTCTTGCTTTGGCCAGGCTGTTTTCTCTCTCCTCACAGGATGTTTCCTTCTCTCTCCTCACGGGATGTTCCCTCAGCACAGGACATTACTCAGGTTTACTGATTCAGGAATATCTCAGTCACTGCTGGAATTGGTCTCCCACTCAATATTTGGCTCTTCTTTTTGGTTTGCTTTTCAGAGTTTGGCTGTGACTTGAGCTTGAATTACAAGAATACCACATGCAGACGCTGAAAAAAAAAACCCCAACACCTTGTTCTCAATGTTTCCTGCCATGACAAGTCAAGTATTTTGCCTATTCCAACCTTCTTTCCAGGCTTGTGTGGTTCCTGTAGTTTAATCCAAGGAAGGAAGTGCAGACGCTGATCACTTGGAATCCCTTCCCAGTCTTTGGGTGCTTAGGATCACCCACCAACTTCTTGGGTTTTCCCTTTGCCTGTTTTCCAGGCTGTAAAATGAGAAACTTGGAATCCCTTCCCAGTCTTTGGTTCCATGAGAGTGTAGCTGTGGGAATTGGGGTATTTGTCCCAAATTAAAGCTGTTTGAGGGTTCATTCATGCCATAGTGGGGAACATGAGATGAGGATGAATATGCATGGACATTTTCATTCTGTCTCTCATATCTTCCAAGGCAGCTGCAGGGCAGAGGGATGGACAAACAGCAGCATTATTCTGGAGAGTTTGTGAGTTTATCTCACACTCTCATGCACAGGGAAAGAAATCACAAGATGGTGGTTAAATAAGCCTTTGTGCAATTTTTATCTACGATTTTCCACTATGAGTCACCATCATTTACATGTTATCTAACACCCAGAGCCCCAGGTTTAGGTTACTCTCTGTTCTATTCAGTGGGAGAAATCGACTTCTGGAGGCTTATCCAGCCTCCCTGGAAAGAGGTTTCCCGTGGCTTGAAGGAGTTAATGGTTTGCTGGAATAACTGTCAGCAGACAATTGTGTTATAAAGAGCAGCAGTTACCAAAATACATTTTAGCCCGGAGCACAGGGGAACAATGCAGCCATTGTGCTGCAGCCACAGAACTTGGCGCTCAGATAAGCTGGAGAGGGAATCATGTTTTGTTGATGGAGGAAGTGATGGAATCCATTGAAAGGTTATTGTTTGACTCCTTTTGAAGCAAATCCCAGCCCCTGTGCGAGGGGTTTTCGCAATCTCTTGGGTCAGAGGCAGAAAGGACTTTGTGCAGTGGTGTTACCTTTCTTCTGCCGGGGTAATAAAATCAACCTGCCTCCAGGTGACCCTCCAGAACCCCCTGCCAAACCATCATTTCCATTACAAAGGCAGGGCGAGGGCTGAAATATTCAGGAGAAGTGTTCGTCAGAACTTTCTGTTTCCATCAGAAAACCCGGTCCCTAAAAATAAATCCAAGTTGAAAACTTTCATCTCTTCTCAACAGTGGCAAAAAACAACAAAATGGCATTTTTGGTTTGCAGACACTTGGCTCTCAGAGAGGAAGAAAGTTGATTTTTAGGCTACATAAAGTGTTTAATCCTCGTGGAATTGGACAAAGTGTGAGGCTGTCACTGCTTTGGCTTTTAGCAAAGGTCCCCCAGTAGGGAACTCAAGGCTTAGGACTAAGGACAGAAGTTCATGGGACTGGTTTAAAGATGGTGAAATTTAATTACCAGAACATTAAAACTTGAGATTTTTATATTTTTTTTTTTATCAGAATCTCTAAGGATTTAGGACACACTTGTTTTCCTAAGCTTTTCTCCCCAGACAGGAAGGATACGGATTGATTTTGCCAATTTTAATGAAACTCATTGATTCTGAAATAATCACTTGATATTAGGAGCTGTGCCATTAAAACAAAACAACAAAAAAGTAAAATTACAGGATTGAGGAACTCTAATAATACGAATATGAAAAGACTTTTAAAATTCTTCAAAGGTTATTACGTCCTCACCACTTTGCTGATTTTTAAAAGTGCATAATTTGATTTGAGTCACTTCCCTTATAAATCACACACTTAAAAACCTGCTGATGTTTTGCCTCCAATACTTAGCAAAACATCCCATTTTAGACTTTTTTTTTCTCCCTACCCCCCGCTGAATGTCAATTTGGCTTGCATATATTTATTACTTTCAGGGAATAATTTCTCCTTCTTTTTAACCTCAGGAGCAGCACAGATGAACTCAGTTATAATTGTCTATCACACACAATGCAGAGCCAACTTAAATCTTCTGCCCTTCTGGTTGTTTTGCAACAGAAGGTTTATTTTCCCTGATTTTAATTAACTTCAGGCTCGTTCTTCCTAATTTTAAGCCAAGGTCAGTAGGGAGCTGTGGTATTTCATATTTTGTGGGATCTTGTCCAAAATGCCTACACCTTTAATTAGAAATATTAAAGCCAAAGACATCTGTGAGCCACTGGGATTTTCTTCAGCAGATTTTTTGGAAGAAATCTGTGGTAACCTAAAGAATAACAGCAACAGCCAGAGACCTCCCTACCTCTATTTTGGGCACAGGATAAAATGCACCCAGAAATAAATAGATTTGTCAACCAGCAGAAGAGAACCAGCTCCAATATTTGAGATGGAGTTCCTCAAACCCCCTCATGATTTTCACAGTCTTGTTTCTCCCTGAGTTTTCCTTGGTCTTCCAGTTCTGCAGTGAAGAAGCTCCTCCATCAGGGGGAAAAGAAAAGCTGCTTGAATTTCTTTTCTGAGTTTTTTTTCCATCCCTACTCCATCCATCCATTTGGGTGCCACCAAGAACTGTGATTTCAGGGTTTGTAGTGGGAATTCATGAGATCTCATTGATAGTGGGGAATTCCCAAACAATAGAGGTTCTGTATCCGTGTAAACATCCCAGAGACAAAAATAAGGAAAACTCAGAGAAGCATAAATGTGTTTCTATCCAGAACAGTCTCCACAAAGAATACTTTGTACAGTTTTATTTCTGTTGTGTTGGTGTTTTTTTTTTCTCACAAGCCTCAGCAGTTCCTTGGGCATGTAGTTTATGAGAGGCTGAAATCTAAATTATGCATCAAAAAGGGAGAGATGCAACTTCAGGGTAATAATGCATTTCAAAAATAACTTCAAATGCGTGGCTCAGAGCAGCAGCCTATGGCTGGAAACGAGCGCCCAGTCAGCAAAGGCAGCAGAGAAGTAAAAATTGCTCTTCCTTACGTAAAAAGAACCTGGGAGAGGTCTTTATTTTAAAATCTGGCCCCGGCAGAGTTGGCTCCTGGAACCCTGAATCTATTTGGTGGGACTTTTCCTTCAGGAATACACTAAACAAAATATTAAAATAGTGCAGGAACTATCTGAAATTATATTTCAGACTGAAAAGAATTCTGTTTAGCAGACACACCACTATCATGCAGCCCAGGGCTGATGTTTGTACAAATATGAGTCTCCTGAGATCCCTTTTCGTCCTCTTTGAGCTGTTTCCACACCAACCCACAGCAGGATGTAACTTCCTACTGAATTTCACTGAACCTAGAGATGACTGGTCCTTTATTAATGATTTTTAATCAGGCTTTTTTCCAGGGGTACTTAGTTGATAAAGAAATTATGAGTCACATATAAAAGCTGCTTTCATGGCTTAAGGTAAAAGATCCTCCCCCTCCAGAGTGTGGAGACCACATTATGAATAGTTTCTCTCTCACAACTGATTTTTTTTCTTTTTTGCTGTGTGCATGTACTAATTAGAAGGTCCTGTGCTGTTATTTTTGTCATGTTGCTGCTGAAGGAGCCTGAGGTAACATCACCCTGATGTCACTCGTGGCAGGAGCTCACGTGGCCTAAATGTTCCTAAATGAGGAAAGGGCAGAGCACAACAAGAGGCAGAGGAAAAGAGAGGGCAGGAGTGTTTTCACACAACCTGGCATGGCAGGAGGTGATGCCTGTGGTCATCTCTCTCCTTTTCCAGGCAGGAGGGAGAAAGAGGTGCTTACAGACTGTGAGTCATCAGCCCTATTTGATATCCTGCCCACTCTGTGCCCTGCAAGTGCCTCCAGTGACTGCAGGACAAGCCCAGATGCAACTCTTTGCATTTAAAAGGAGTGATGCCACCACAAGATTCATTCACTTCACTGGAACAGCCCACAGGGTGCCATCAATGGCAATTGGTGCCATCACTGCTGGGTTTTGGGGTGATTTCCCCTCAACCTTCCCTTGAGGGAGAAGTCTGTCCTTACTCATCATGAGGTTCTTTAACTGCCCACATTTACTGCCAAAAAGAGTCAGATTCAACCTGAAATTCGACTCAAAGGGATAGATTCAACCTGGAATTCCACGAGGCAAAGGGAAGGTGGAGAAATCCAGGCACAACCCCACCAAGAGCCACCAGAGTGGGATGATACAGACCCTCCTTTGCTGCTGTCTTACTGCTTCCCACTAACAGCTGGCACTCAACATATAAGCCAGATTCTGCTCCTGGGGACCCAGATGGAGTCACTCCAGATTTGCTGTGAATCCAGCCCAGTTCCTGGGGATTCCTGCCAGGATAACTGTGAAGAGCACATCCTCTCCAGCTCCCTTCACTCTGCACTGGGAGAGTACAAGTGTGAAACACTTGTTTGGGAGGTGACAAAGCCCTGTGCTCACAGGTGGCCGCCTTATGCTCCCTTGGTAGACCAAAAAAACCACCCTTTTTGTTTCTGGGAATGCTGGATACAGGAAAACAGCAATAAGAGAGAGCGATGGCTCTGAGAGATGACCTTGGACATGCAATTTCTTATCCCTCAGCCTTTAGTTTCTCATCAGGGCAGTGCTGCAAAAATGAAAGCCTTGACTGTCACAGGGAGCAAATTTTTATCCTTCTCCAGTCTCAGGGCTCCAGTGAGGTGTCAGAGCCAGGGCTGGAAGGGATAATAAATTTTTCCCTTCCTCATTTAATGGGCTTTCTCATTTTCCTCCTGTGAGCAGGTTTACTGCTCCCAGGGAACGCAGTCATATTGAAATACTACCAGAATATGTGATCACAATGTCAGGAGATACAACAATAATCACTGATTAAAAAGGAAGAATGAGAAGAGTGAGAGCTGGTGGCAGGATGGCTAAATGCTGATCAGCACTGCAAGACAGCCTTTGATTTTTTTAATTAATTATACATTCCCTCATACTCTGTGCTGCTGTAGATTTAATTGGACTCCTTATTTTTAGGCAGTAGGAAGATAGGATACAGCTTTCAGAAGCTCAGCTCCAGCCTAATTCTGCCTCATTCAATACCACTGGGAGCAAAATTAGGCTGATGCTGAGCTCTTCTGAAAGCTTGATGCAGTTCAGCACAGAGCACATTTACCTGTCTTGCTGGATGGAGTAATTTCCACACAGGAATCCATGCAGAACTGGGCTTAGCATCCCTAAACATCCCAAAGCCTTAATAGCAGGGAAGAGTTGTGCTTAGAAAACGGTACCAGTGGTCTCCTACCTACAGAATTTGCTCTGATATTTGGTTCAGCCTCACTCCACACAGTTTATTTACACCCTCCCTGCCAACATGCCTTGCAGAGATAAAGCATTAAGTGTTAAACTGCAGAACAAAAGAGGAATGCACTGCAAGAAGGTCTGTTTTCAGCTGCAGCCTGAAATCATATATTGCCACGTGGGGAGGCAGAGGAGACCCCTGCACACAGCAGTTCTCATTTCCTGGAGCCTCCTTATCTCTGCTTCCCAAGGGGGGGGTTGTGAAATTGCTGTGAGGGACAAGCAAAGCAGGGCTGTGCAGGGAGCAGGGAAGGGCTGTGCTGGCTCATGTGTCTGTGCACACATCAACCAGCAGCTGCTGGGGCTGGGAGTGCAGGATCCTGCAGAGCTGCAGCTGGGGGGCCTTTACCTGCAATATTGCTTGAATTTCTCAAATCCTCAGCTCCTGGACCAGCCACACATTCTGCTCTTTTGGCTTTCCCAGGGCAGCAATTCCTACAAAACATTCCCAACCCGTCTGCAGCTGTGGCAGTACCCAAGTGCTCGTGTTGGTGCAGTTCCTGCACTCTCAGATCTGATTGTCCTCTCTGTCTGCACAACAGCCCCGATGAATCCACGGCACAGAAATGTGTAGAGCGTGTCTGTAGTGCCTTTGAACCTGCCCTGGCTTTGAAGAACCAGCTCTGGGATTGCCAGAACAACTCACAAAGGCTGGTTTTGTGCAGGTCTGTCTGATGGCTGATGCTTTCCTTTTGGCTGCAGCATGTTTTAGGGCCTGGCTTCTGTGAGGATCCCCTGATGGCCAATAATGAGAAAGCTCACCTCCCAATCTCTTCCAGATGGTTCACTCCTAAAGCCAGCCAAAAAACTATTTTCATTCCTTATTTTTTTATATTATACAGAAGCTGCAAGGCATGAAATATCCTTGATAGCTCTACACCTCTGTCACACTGGGTTTAAATACACCAGTAGGCTCAGAAGTCATTGTGGGAGGTTGGTGAGACCCACACACACAGATACAGCACAGTCCTATAAACCTCAGCTCCTTTGAGAACCAGACTACAGAAAAGCCTCACTGAAGAGAAAAGCTTGATAGGTTGTTGCCAGGATATCCTCAACTCCTTCCTCTTAACATTTTGGATCCTGGACTCCAGAAGGGCTCTCCCAAAACACACGCACGAGTTACAAGAGCACGGAGTGACAGGACAAGGGGCAATGACTTCACACTGACAGAGAGTAGGTTTAGATGGAATACTGGGAAGAAGAGCTTCCCTGGGAGGGTGGGGAGGCCCTGGCACAGGGTGCCCAGAGGAGCTGTGGCTGCCCCATCCCTGGAAGTGTCCAAGGCCAGGTTGGACAGGGCTTGGAGCAACCTGGGCTAGTGGATGGTGTCCCTGCCCATGGCAGGGGGTGGAGTGAGATAATCTTTAAGATCCCTTCCAACCCAAACCATTCCATGATCCTATGATCCTATGACTTCTATACTTGCCTTGCCATTAGTCTCTGGAATTTACTGCAAGGAATTATTCTGAACTGACACCAAGTATTTTCCTTTCTTGCCTACTTTTCACAAGGCAGCTCTTAAATATTTACCAAGGGGGAAGCTCACATCAGTGTGGATCCTCTACCATAACCACAGGAGCCTGAAGAACAAACCAGTCTGTAAAAAGCAAGAGGACTTTACAACCAATCCTTCTCCACACTAAGCATTGAATTAATTTATAGCTCTTTCTTGTTGTATCTCCCACTCTGACAGGTGGACAGAGGGCTCTTGCTGGAAGCACAGCTGTTATTTTACTGTACCAACAGTACAATGTGTTATTCCTGGGTACCACTTGCTAATGCTGCCTGGCTGGAAGTGTCACTGGATCACTGGATCAGTGACTTCCATCCCAGAGCAAGAAAGGCTGCAATATTACCACTACTCCTTCTGCATTTAACAGAAAAAACCCCAAAACAGTTCTTAGGATGCTTTCAAGGTACCAGACACAGCTTAAAAAGAAAAAAAAAAAAAAACAAAAAAAAAACCCACAGAGAAGATGTGGCTCAGTTGTAAAAGATTTTCATCAGGAATAATTTTAGAAACACGCCCCCACAGCAGCACTTCACACTCAGCGCGGGGGAGAGCGAGGCTGTGGAAATGAGGTGATGCTCAGTGTGTGTCTGTCTGTCTGTCTGACAATACCTGCCTGAAAAGATCAATCTGGATAACAAGGTCTTCAAGGCAAGCATCAGAGACCTGGCCTCCTGCACAACCCTGCCAGCAGGATGAGGGATGTCTCCACTGCTGGTGACGTGCTAAGATGAGGTGTTGGCTGTGTTTGGGGACCAGGGAGGGAAAAGCCATGAGAAGAAGCACTTCATACTCACAACATATCTCATCTGAGAATCCCTATGGTCAAAAGCCTTAACTAAAGACTTGACTTAATTAAAAACTTCAGTAAAGCCCCGAATCTCCCACTGTTTGGGTAGCCAAGCAGTCACAAAATATCAGGAGGTGTATTGGCCAAGCATATGAGGAGAGGGTCAGAGGACAGGTCAGATTGTGTCTCTGATCCTCACACACACACACACAAAGCCTTCCTCAGGCAAAAGGAGTGAGAAACATCTCCTCACTTATTCCCACTCCACTGCTCCCACCTTTTAGGTGTCAGGAATTAAAATGAGAATGGTGAGAGGAAGGGGAGGAAGGAGAGTTACCCAGATGATGGGACCCACGTGCCGTTGATTCTGGATATGGGAACACAGAGATGGAGTCAAGCACCTTTATGGCCAGTGCTGTGAAGGTGGCAGGATTTCAGCAGTGCTCAACCCCTGGGAATTCCCATCCCTTGTGGTCAGATGGAACCGTGTGCTGAGCACTTTTTAAGCCTTGTGTTTACCCAGGTGGCTCAGAAGAGACTGGAATGATTGAGGGATCCTGCAGAGCTGCTGTTTTATGATCTGTGCTGTGGTTGTGCCCTGTTGAGGTCTCTGACATGCTTTGTGCCAGGAACTGGGGGTGCTGCTGCTGCAGGAGCATTTTAGAAGTTAAAATATAAAAGAGCACAGGAAGGTGAAGTTATTCCTCCACAAACATGAGAACTAAGCACTGAAGTAACCACTGCATCATGGTACCTGCTAGATTTGTGATTAGATTAAATTAAATGAAAGGCTATGACTGGGGTCAAGGAAAATCCCCTGGGGAGGGGATGGAGCAGGGCTGTGCAGGTGCTGAGGGTTGTGACAGACCTTTGCTCAGGTAATGCTGCTTTGGGGGCTCTTTGGGGAGCAAATCCTGCAGCAAATACACCCCCAGTTGTTACTTGCCAGCACCAAATCCCCAGGTTTTCAGCAGGCTGAACAAAGTTCCTTTTATCACCTCAAACACTTGTTTTAAAGCCCTTAGAAATTCTGCTGGAAGGAAGAATAGACCCAAAGCCCTGATTTGCAATAACCTTTCAGCACATGCTTTGCATAAGAGCAGCTGGCGTGTGCTTCTGCCTCAGTGAAGTCTGTAAGTACATGCTTGAAGTTAAAGAGATGCAGAAGTACTCTTTGGTGTAGGGATAATTACTAAATCCAGGTCTCATTAAAGTCTTCCTTTTTCTTTTTTTGCAATTCACTTACATATTCTGCAGGAATATGATCAGCTCCAGGAATAAAGACTCCACAGTTAGAGCTGACAGGCCATAACAAAATCAGGAAAGTAGGCAAGGAAATATTCCCAGTCTGTGGTAAAGTTTTCTCATTACGTTCTTAAGATCCTTCTTTATCTCCTTGTTTCTCAGTTTATCGCAATTCTTCATTTCCTGTTCCCTTTTAGCCTTCAAACATATTTATTTTTAATGTGGCTTTTTTTTTTTTAACCCTTCCCTAGTAAGGATTTAAACCTTTTGGAGCCTCTTGGCTGGATCTCATGTACAAACTCCAGATTACTGACACTACAAGGCCATTTTTAATATGTAATCTGATATTAGAGTTTCAAGTCTGGCCATGAGTTTATGACTTCTTGTTGTTGGAACAGCACAATAATTGTATTGTGCATTTTTACAGCTTCTGTCACTTGTATCACCCAAGGACTACAATGTAATCTGAAATACAGACACCCAAGTTGAAATTCAGACCAGAGCTTGCAAACTAACTTGTTTTCTCTTTCCCCTGATGGAAACTTTGACTTTAGCTTTCGCTGACTGTTTTAACCACACACTTCAGAATCTCTGAGGCAAGAGGCTGAGAACTGTGTGTGTTTTCTCACCCCAGAACTGAGCTTTGAGTACCATGGGACTCCCAACCCCAAGACTATTCAGGGGGGTTATTTTAGCCTTGAGTCAGTGGCAAATGTGCCTCATCATCTGCTGCATTAACCCTCCTTTTCCCCCTTTCCCCCCTTTTCCTGCAGCACTTTGGGGTTCTCCCCTATGAATTTTGACAGAACAAGTATTGACACAACTTGGTCTTACCTGGATGACAAGAAATACTAAGCCAGGAATACTTATCTAGAATAATGTGATATATGTGTATTATTGAACACAGCAGGGCTTAAAAAATTTCCTGAACAGAGCTGTCTAGAGCAGGAGGCTATTTTGAGTCTCTCTTTTTGCCTTTAACCCAACTATTTCAGCACCCCACCCTTCTTCCTTCCACCTTCCTTAATTTCTTAGACTTCCTTCTTGTTGCTTTGCCTGAGTCTATTTTGGGTGTGAGATCGTGGTTGGCTCCTCCCTGGGCACCCACTTCCCATTTTCCATCTCTGGGGTTTGCCTTTTCAGCAAAGTTGTGAGGCCATTAGCACACACAACCTGTAGGATTCCTCATGGCACAGAGACACTGCCCACAAAGAGGAGAAAACCACTGCTTGAGGTGAAAATAAGGGGTCAGAATGAACACAGGCTCTTCCAAATGCAGGAGGTAATGCAAAAATTGTGCAAAGAATACCAAATTAAGCTTTTTGAGAAGGGTGTTTTAAGTCACCTGTCTCTGGCAAATACAAGATACTTCCTTCCTCTACTAGATGGAAAGGGACTGAAACAGTGCATGGGTTTATGGAAGAAATTCCTCCCTGTGAGGGTGGTGAGGGTTGGGATGGAATTCCCAAAGAAGCTGTGGCTGCCCCATCCCTTGAAGTGTCCCAGGCCAGGTTGGATGGGGCTTGGAGCAACCTGGGCTGGTGGAAGGTGTCCCTGCCCATGATAGGGGGTGGAACAAGATCATCTTTAATGTCCCTTCCAACCCAAAACATTCTGGGATTCTGTGATTTGGCTCTGCAGGACCCAACCTGATGTTTCACTCTCTGAACAAAACTTTTTGGGTATCTGTTGTTTGGACCTGAATGGACAATACAGTGCAAATCTCATCGCTGTCCATCAGAGCAGGTGCAGACAAACACTCCACCTCTCCCTCTGAGGATGTGCACCATACAAAGACCTGGACTCTGACCTAGAAGCAAGTTTGCATCACAGATTTCATCACAAGATCCAAACCAAGCAGCTCAATGCTTTGTTTTCAAGCTTGAGCCACGTTGGCTTTGGGCTTTGTGATCTCTGCCAGGCTGGGAGAACTTCCCCTTAGCTCTGGGCTGTGCTCTGCCTCTGGAGAACAGGTCAGCTCCCCACTGAGGAGCTAAAACAAGGCTCCTACTAACAGGAGCAGCACATCAAAATTCACTGAGAATGAGTCCCAGAAAGTGAGGGCCTTGGTGGCCATTAGGGCTCAAGTTCTTGGTACAGCCCAGCATCACCAACTTCACAGAACAGCAGCTTTCTGGCAAATTGTGCAACTGCTCCACCCCCAAACTTCCTGTTTTGAAACCCCAAGAAGCTGGAAAATGTTAACTCTGACACTTTAAAGTGCTGGTTGTGGCTTTTTTCTTTTTGTTTTTTTTTTTTTCTCCTTCCTAAAGATCTACATGATAGTAAAACATTCTATGTGCAAAGGAGTAGAGTGGGGCTGCCTTAAGGACTTGGGGGCAGCAAAGCAGCACTTGCCTCTCCAGGGAGCTTGAAGCCAGGCTTGGCACAGCACCCACCATGACCTGTGTGCCATCAGGCAGCTCGTGGCTCTCCCCCTGCCCAAACTGGGGGGCTGTGGGGTGTGATCCATCCCTGTGGCTCTCTGGTTCTGGGCAGCAGGAGCTGTGCTGGGCCCTGCAGAGGGGCTGTGCCACACGAGGGGACAGATGGAGAGGCAGGTGCTCCCGGAGTGGCATCGGGACACGTGCCATGAGCAGCCACCTGGCCCTGCTCGTGTGGCAGCTCCACACTGCCCCAAACCCACCCCTGAGGAGAGAAAGAGGGGTAAGATCCCAAAAGCACAGCCACAGTGAATCCCTGTCCCATCCCAGCTCGTCCCTGTGTAGGAAGAGGAGCAGTTGTTTGTCTCCAGCGCTGCCAGGGACTTATTTATTTGCAATCAGCGTGACAACTGCTTCCTTTTCTGGCTATCACTGGGCCTCCAGATGGTACATTCGAGCCTACTTAAACCTCTAACTTGGCTCCTCACAAGGACATTGTCTTCCTGGGCAGCTAAAGATGCATTAATGGTGTTGGGGTGGAAGCTCCTGCTCCCTGCAGGAAGGAAATCGTGGGCATTCTGCAGCATTCAGGTGTTTGAAGGGGACAAGATCAATGTTCTCCAGTTACAACCACCTTCCATTTGAATTTATTTATTGGACTGTGTTGCTAGTAGTCAGAATTCTGCAAACCCTTTAACAGCACCACTTATTTCCCATCTTCCTTAACCCTGACCTCCTTTTCCAGTGATTGCCCTGCATGACAGTTTTGAAGCTTTCTGAACCAGCCAGCTGAGGTGCTGCCAACTTTCATGGTTTTATTAGGGAATTGTGAGACATGGTTTTCTTAAATTTCCAGCCTCAGGACTCCTGTTATTTTCAGACACTGCTGCTCTTTGTTTGGGCAATACATTTCTAGATCAGCACACAGGGAGAAAAGCTTAAGGAAGTGAAGTAGAAAGCCAGACAACAAATGTAATCAACAGCAAAAATTAAAAATAAGCCAGATATTGTGATTATAAGCAATAATAAGCAAAAATAAATGTGTTGCATATGAAGGGGAAAATAAAAGGGCAGAGGAATTTTGATGGGGTGTGACCAATCCAAATCAGCCCAAACACCTGCACCTCGTTCCTCTTCCATCCCACAGGGACATGGAGTGACAACTGTGAGCTCAGGGCTTGGCCATCTAAGCCCATGTCTCATAAAAAGCTGCACTGTTATTGTTCTAAGGAAAATAATATCCTGCTTCCTCTTTAAACTGTGCATCTCTTTAAAAACGTTAAATGGCTGCTACATTCCTGCCTTTATCCCAGACACTTTTTACAAGCCTGTACTTCCCTCTCCTTTTGCTTTAACAAGCTGGCTGAGCAGAGGATTAGGGGGATGACTTAGTGCACATGTGCTACAGAAGGAGGGGGAAAAGAAATCCGCCTTCAAAATCTTACATAACCCTCAGAAACAAACACAGAAAGCAGAGACACACCCAATCCCTCCCTGTTTGCACTTAAAAATCATCCTCCTCATCCTCCTCCTGTGGCTGCAGGACTGTGCTCTGAAAAAATGAAGATTTAAATTATGGAGACTGGGAATATTTCTCTCTCTCTTTCCTATTACCAGAGTTTGATATCCAGTAGCTGGGAATAAACTTGGGAAGGAGGAGGAAGGTAGCCCCCAGCACCTTCCACAAGCATTGACCTCCAGGACACAGCACACTTTGAGATCTTGCACTCACACACTTCCCCAGCCCCCTCTGAAAGTTCCTGTATTTCAGGCAAGACCTGGGTCTTTCCACAGCCTATAACCCTGGCCTAAATTAGGGATGTGGTACAGAATGGGCTGTTCCAAAGGGGATCTTGGGGTAGAGCAAGTTTTGGGGAGGAGGTGGCTGCAATTAGAGCCACTCAGTTAAACCAGAGAAGGGCTTCATGTCCCTCAGCAAGCATGAAAACAACAGAAGGATAAGCAAAGCTGGTGCTCCAGCAAAGCTCAGTGAAGGGAGAAAAATTAATTATTCTGCCAGACACTCACATTAGGATTGTTTGTCTCACAAAAACACACAGGGTTTGGGTTTTTTTTTTTTTCCCCCCTGCAGAAAAGGAACATACCCAACCCCCTGCCCTAAACAGGAACTGGATCCCTGGTGATATCTTCCTGTGCTGTCCCTATTTATAGAAGGAAGGTCACCCAAATAACAACAGAAATGGTATCATATGATTTTTTTGGTGACCAACTGAGTCCTGCAGATGGAGAATTCCAAGGGGCACAGCCCACATGGAAAACCATTTGGGAAGAACATCTCACTGTGGCCATTTTTGTGCAGAGGACAAACGAGGAATTCAGTCAGCTCTTTGGAATTTGGGTGTCTTTCCCCCATCAGGTCATGAGATGGACAGAAATTTCACCTGCAGAGCTTTTCTTCAACATGCAATTGCTTATTAAAGCCCAAAATAGACACTTTTCTGTTATTGCACTGCTGGTGGTACAAACAATGGATGAAGACTGCAAAAATTCAGCAATCTGTAAAGGTCACTGAGATGGGCAATTTGGAAACAAACATGCACAGGAAAACCTGGGAATTTTACTGTTTGTGAAGAATTTAGAACAGCTTCCCTGGAGGTATTGCAGGGTTTGAGTTCAGGACCTCTCACACCACGGCTGAGCTTGACACATAAACTAAGGAAGGAGTTAAATGTTGAGCTTCTGACCTGTACCTAGACTGACACATGTGCTTCACATCTAGAAAATCCCTATTTTTTCTCATTCCCTGGAGCCAACAAGCATTTTGCTGTCTATTCTTTTATCATAAACTGACAAAGATGGAAAAACTCAAGCTTTAAATAGATACTGTACCTACTTAAGTATATATTTACATAGATACATATTTTATACACACAAACAAGCAAAAATAAAGGTGCCTATTTTATATTTGTAAGAAAAAAGCTCTGTTTGACAGCATCCTTCTTTCAAACTCCTCTGGCATAAATTATGATCTGTAATTCCTATCTTATCATGTCAGGCAGGCCTTTGAACAGAACCTAACGAGGAGAGCCAAGTATTCCATCATGTTTAATGCCATTTCCAAAAAAATCAGTATTTACACAGCTAAATATTTTATGGGCCAGAGACTCAGGGCTACTGGAGATGATGAATTCATCCCTCCAAGGGGTTTTGTTCATGGGTAAGAAGTTTGTCTGGGCTTGAGAATGAAAGGGAAGATTTAGTCATTGCCTTTTTTTCTCAGGCTGCCTCCATCCTTCCATTGCTCATTCACAAACCCCCTGGTGCCTCTGGAGGCAGTTTGTAGGTGGGTCTGAGGTGGAAATGTTGGCATTTTCTCCTGCCTCTGAGAGCAGCAACTCAGGGCAGAACAAGGTTCTCCTTAAAGACACAGAGCTCAGCTCTGCCCACGGCAAAACTGGAGTCTCTGCTTAGCAAAGTAAAGAAATCCCTGCTGGGGTCATTGACCCCCCTGAATACTTTTGCATACTTTTTTACTGATAAAATATATAATGCAGATAAAGAAGTGTCTTAAAAATAGTTCCCTCCCATCCCTTGCTCTTGCACTGTTTGCATTAACTTTTAATTCACTGTTTGCATTAACTTTCCCACGCGGTATTTCATTGCCTCTGGCAGCCACACACACCTTCCTTTTTTACACTGGGCCTGAATGGAGCTGAGCCCTTTTTAAAGTGCTGGACTAGAATCAGAAGGCTGAGCACTCAGCACAGGGAGGGTTTCTATGTGGTTCTTCTGAGACTGAAGGTTCTCTTTATGGTTAATGCATCATTCCCCACTACAGTCATTTCCTCTGAAGTAAATGGGATTTGGCCATTATACTTTCTGTTTATTGATATATATATTTCCTACCTGAATTGACATTCCCCTGTGCCTTTTTTTTTTTTCCTCTCTTTTCCTACCCTGATATTGCAGGAAGCCAAAAATCCTTCAAGAGTAAGGAGTTAAGTTGTGTAGCACACAGAGCTCTGTGCTCTCCCATCAAGTGGGCTGGGGTTAAAATGCCCACAATTTAAACATGAATGTGGAAACCAGGGCAGCAACACCAATGTGCTGGAATGTTCTGGGGCAAGAGGTCCAACTGTTTATCTGGGATGTGCTCCCCAGCAATATTTTGGTCCTGTTTAACCAGTGGTTGAGTGGAGAAAGACTCTCCTTGTGACTTGGCATCGAAGAGTGTCACAGAGAGGCTGAACAATCCAATCCATCTAATTGGTAGTGGTGGCTAAAATGCTGCTGTGCATTTGGAAGACACTGCTATTAGGATTTTCTTTGCCCTGCCCTAAAGTCTCCACCTGCAGTTGAACAGAGCATTTCCCTCGCTGTCTCTTCCAAAGGGTTGCTGTGTGCTGTTAAATGATTTCCCTCCACTTCATCTCACAGGCAGCAGAAGTCAAGAGATGGAGGAATTGGGTGGCTCAAGGGACTGGTAATGCTGCACAAAGCTTTTCATGTGCTCCCTGAACCCAGCTGCCATTTTTGCATGACTAGAAGTGGTTACTGTGCGACGCCATTTGGTAGATTCTGAAAAATAAGTTATTTTCTTCCTTTTCCTTTTTTTTTTTTTCCTTGTTCATCTGAATCACAAACCCACTTTTTTACCACTTGCTACAATGCTACAGCCAACACCTGGTACCCAGCATGAGTAAATCTGAGCCCCCAGTCACCTAATTAAGTGACCTGATTTTCTCAGGAGCAGAATATGTCTCCCAGCTCCTACTGCACTCAGCAGTTGTGAAAAATCAGGCCAGTTTTGTATAAGCTTTGACTAGTTTTGAGTTCTCAACTCATAAAAAGTTGAGCCCTCTCCAAGTTCTGGCTGCAGGGGAGAGTATCTGGGAGGGATGCAGAGGCCATCAGTCACCACCACCATTCCCTGCTCTAAATTAAAAAATAAGGGAAAAAAAGAGAAGGGTATCTTAGTTTCAGGTCCCAGGATAAAAATATACTTTGGCTTTTAGTTGCTTTATGCAGCGTTTCCTGCTCACACTGAACATTAAATTGAAAAGGGAGTTTATTGTCCCTGTGGATGAAAGAGGCAACCTTGGAATCACGGATGAACAAACATCTGAGGGTCCAGCCTGATGTTCTGTGATGCCCTCTGTGCTCCCCAAGCACTGCAGGAGCTGCAGTTTGTTCCAGCAGAGCTCCCCACTGTGTGATTTGTTCCAGGGAAACATCAGTTCATTAAGGGAACAAGTCACCAAGGGTGGGTGGTCTGTCCTGCTGGATTTTGGGTGATGGCTCCTCCAGAAATCCATGCTGGGGTCTGGGCAGAGGGAATCCTGAGGGAGAACCTGCTTGGCAGCAGGAGGAACTGCTCATTTCCAAGCCAGAGCTTTACTGGGAGGGCAGCTGGAATTCACTGCCTTGGGTTTGACACTGACAGGTTGCAGAGGGATGGTTTGGACACTTCAGACACATTTCCCTGTGTTTTAAAAGAGCACAAACAGCCCAGGCAAGAGGGGAGGTGAACTGAGCAAAGGCAACACAACAGAAATAGGTGAGAAACCAGGGTAGGGAAAATCCAGCCTCCCTGAGAGGTTCCCACCCTCTGCAAGTTTCTGGGAAGAGCTTTCTTTTTTTTGCTCTTGCCTGAGCTACTTTCCAAAGCAAAGCAGTGGCTGCTTTGCATAGCACAGCTGAGGCAAGGTCAGCAAGATGAACACCCCAACCAGCAGTGTTCACCAAACAAGATCTGTCCTTCACAGGGCAGGTGCTTTCAAGTGAACCCTGGCAGATAAGGGCAGCAAAACCCTTCAGGAGGAAGTATTTTCATAATCACACATTTGCAACACAGCCCTCCCCCCACTTTTTTTTTTTTTGCTATTTTTTTTTCAGCAGCAGCATTATCTTTCCGCCTTCCTCTTGCTCTCAAAATGAGCAAAAATACGTAAATTCAAGGGGTGGGGAAGGCAGGGGCAGAGCTGAAACACAGCTGAGTCAACAACACATGTCTAGGAGCTGGTGGGTGACATTGCATGAACATCCTCCATGGTTATCAGGGTGCTTTGGGAAGTTATTGCTGCAGACAGGAAGGGTGACAGAAGCACAGTCACACACAAACAAGTGCTGGAGGGTCCAAACTGCCCTGATCTTGGACCCACCTGGAGTCTGCCCTTCTTCTCTTAAGCAGGAAGCCTTGAAATCACCCATTCATGGGGAATTTTGCCCTCAACCAACTGAAAGCTTGTCTCCTGCCCCCTGACCCCAACGTCTCTATCCTTTTCTGCCTCCTCCCCTCATCATTTTTCCCTCAGTATTTCTGCCATTTGGATTCTGGGTGAATTCCTCCCTGATCCACAGCTGCATTTCAGTGCTGATGTCAAGCCTTTGGAAAGCACAGTTCCATGTCTGTGAGTTCAGCAGCACTGTGTTAATCCGTCCTGCAACTGGAAAACTTGCAGAACAGGAGACTTGGGTCTTCCCAGCTGGAGTGAAAAGCAATTTAGAGGTGTCTTGAAAGGAAAAAAAAAGCAGAGGAGCTCTTTCTGTGTAGCAAGGACTGAAGGGAACTGTTCTAACCTCGAAAATCTCTGGTTTGTGCCCTCTCGTGGCAGTTGAATTTTTCTTGTCCTCAGTGCAAAATCTGCACTTCAGACCCAGACCCTTGGAGTTTCGTGGTGAAATGATCAGTAAAGAGGTCACTGAATGCCAATATCTGGTGCTTCACTGTCCATAAAATTGGGAATAGAGGGAAACATTTCTCATACTTTGCCCTGGCCTGAAAGACTTTGCCCTTTAAACAGTTTGCAGCAATTTGGCAAGGGGCACATCCAAAAAAAAAAAAAAAGACCCAGGGCTGAGAGAATCAGCCTGGAAAGGGTATCCCACAGCTTTCCAAACACACTTTTACAGCCCTTCCCACAAGCAAAGTCCAAGGAATATCTGTGACAAGAGCCACATAACCCAGCTACACTAAAATACTCTTTATTTTGCTCTCTCTTCAGACAAAAAGCACTGGCATCGACAGGTGGAAGGAGTGTTCAAGCAGCATGCGACTGGTTGGTATGAATAAATGTTAAAAAGTAAAAAAAAAAAAAATATAGTGAATTTAAGATTTTAGTCATTAGAATGGGGGATGTAAAACAGGGTCATTATCTGAGAAGCACCTGCAGAATTAGTGAAATGCTATTTAAGTGCTGTAAATAAGCCATCCAGCAAGCAGCCTTGTCTGAGAGAGTTTGTGGTCTTGAGTAAAAGCAGAAACAGATGAGAGAAAGAACCCCCCACTATCTGCAGCTGATGGACAGAAAGCTGAGAGCTGCCTTTTCAAAGATGTTGAGCAATTTCCAGTGCTCTCCTCCCTGGGTTTTGCACACTGAGAAGGCAGGAAGGCAGAAGCAGGGACCTGGGTTAGATCTTCAGAGCGTCAGCCTGAAACCAAAGCCCAATTTTCTGTGTTGCTTAGCAGTGGGAATGGGCTGCAAGGGAGACACTGCAGCCCTGCCTGACCTGCCAGAGGGGATTTTTCCCATAGAGGGAGAATGAATAAGAGCGAGGACAAGGGAATGCTGGTTTTGCTGGGAGAAGAGATGCCACTATCTGACAATCTAACCCTTGTTTCTCCCTCCCAGGCTCTTCTCCCACGTGGGTGACCCATTCCTGGACGACCCCCTGCCCCGGGAGTACGTCCTGTACCTGCGCCCCACGGGCCCCCTGGCTCAGAAGCTCTCTGACTTCTGGCAGCAGTCGAAGCAGATCTGTGGGAAGAACAAAGCTCACAACATTTTCCCACACATCACCCTTTGCCAGTTCTTCATGGTAAAGCCCCAGTTCCCTCTCTGCCTTGCCCTCGTGCATGAATTCACCTGGCAGCCCTTGCCAGGCCCAGGGTGGAGCTTCACACGCTTCACTCGGTCCCTGCACCAGGGTTTGGGGAGCTGGGGGGGAGTTCTCTGATGCCCGGGCTTGTTGAGGAGGTAATTGGATTTTAAGCTGTTCTTTTCAGAGAAGAGCAGCAGCAGAAGACCAAATTCTCATCAACCCAAGTGATCATTAACGTGAGAGTGGATGAGGTGGGAGGTTGGGAAGGTCACTTGGGGACGGCTGATCCCGCTTCGAGGGCAAGGGAGGGGCAGGGGCTTTCTAAATTTGGATTTTTCTGTGCCCCAGTGCTTTTTCTCGCTGTCATACAGGGAGGCCATTCACACCCACCCACTACCCATTGCTTTCCTTTCCCTGCCTGACAAGTGCCTGTCCTTCCCTTGGCAGTGTGAGGACAGCAAGGTGGATGCTCTCACAGAAGCCCTGCAGGCCACCGTGATGCGCTGGAAATGCAAATTCCCGGCCCCTCTGCCCCTGGAGCTCTACACATCCTCCAACTTCATCGGGCTTTTTGTCAAGGAGGAAAGCGCTGAGGTGCTCAAGAAGTTTGCTGCAGACTTTGCTGCAGAGGCGGCTTCTAAAGCAGGTGAGTGGCTGTGCTGGAGCTGCCAAGAGCTTGTGGCTTTGGGCATTTTCACTTTGGATGTCACAAAGGGACAAAGCTCATGAAGCCAGTCACTGATTTTTAGGTGAAAACTAAAAGCCTTGAGAGGAACACCCCAGCAGGTGCTTTGGGTTTCAGAGCTTTTCAGCTGAAAGGTCACCTCACACTTGATCTCGAGCGTTATCTGCTGAAAGGGAAGTTGACATTTGGTGGTTCCTTAACCTTTCACATCAGTGCTCTGTCTGCTGAGTGTTTCCTGCTCTGCTCCCTGCCTCAAGCCACCACCACAAAACTTTCCTTGACCATTTCAAGGCCGTGCTTGTTTTGACACTGCATTTCTGAGGTGTCAAGAGGACTCTGAGAAGACCCCTGGTGAGCCAGGGGAGAACCTTTTCAAACCTCACCACTGATACATCTGGCTCTGTTGTGTGGTCCTCTGCTGCTTGTGGAGGGGGAAGTAAGCAAAGCACCCCGTGCTCCCAAGGTCTCCACTGCTGAATAGGCTCTTTGGGTGTCCCCCAGTGACCTCCAGACTCAGAACAGCATGGGAGCACTGGAACAGCTCCCTGACTAATCCTCCCCACCCTCCATCACTGTAGAGCTCAGCCTGGGCTAGTCACAGCACAACTGGCTTAGCCTTTCACTGTCACAGGCTTAATCTGGAACTTAAATGCATCAAGATACAGCAAATTCTGCATCCCTGGGGTGTTTCCCTGCTTGACAGGCATCCCATAACCATCCAGAACAGCTACAAGTCTCTGCCCCTGGTTCAGAGGACGGATCCAGATGTGCTGTAAGCTCACCACACCCCTGAAATTCATTGCTTTCACCCAACAATGACCTAGAATTTTCCTTCCCTTTAGAAGAGGGAGGGAATGTTAACTTTAAAAATGCACATTTTTAGGCAGTGACAGGCACAGAGACATTGGGCAGGTCCAAGGACGCTGCAGCCACGTGAGAGAGGGACAAATGTTCCCCTCCAGAGTGTTCCCCTGATACACTCTCCAGTCAGAGGGGCAATTTTTACCCCAAAAAACCACTGACCCACAAGAAGGAAGCAGCCAGGGCTTCCTACAAGCTTCTGCTCCTGTGACTACTCCAATTCAGACCAAATTGGTTCTTTTTTTGGGGGAAGGCAGTTGCTGCATTGCAGCCCCCCACAGCTTGGGCAGGTTATCACATTGGAGTCTCTGGGGCTTTTTTCAAAGCATATTTTTCTTTGCTGATCCAAAAAAAAAAAAAAACAGAAAAAAAGATGGATGAGCTTGCAAAGCTACCCCTGGCTGGCACTTGGAGCCAAGTCTCTGAATAGCTGCAATTTTGACTGAATAATCAGTCAAATTTAATTGCAATTTTTGGTTGAATAAGCAAGAATAAATTACATGCAAACAATGTATCCTATGATTTCCACATCTACTGAAAGAGTCTCAATATTTCACACACTCTCACCTTTCTGCTCCCTGGAATCTTTTCCTAATGCAGGTTTGGGGGTTTTTTTCCTGCAGGATCATTTTGAATCATTATTATATCAATGTCTGGGAATACCTCACCCTCGGTGGCTAAACTGGTAACCCAACTAATGCCCAGGGAAAAGATTTAATCAATTTTCACGAACCTGTAAATTCCATGGATTTGTAATGGCTGGTGTGGCAGAGAGAACAAAGGCAGGAGAGTAAAAATTATGCTTTTTAACTTGCTTATTTTGGAAAGATCCTCAGCTGCTCATGAAAGCCCACCAGTTACCTGGAAAAGTGCCCTTTTTTTGGCAGCATGTTTAGAATGGCAACAACTGTTATCACACCATCCAGAAACCACCCTGGTGTGACTCAGGGCTGAACCAGCCCCACAAACCTCTAATAATTTGATCTGAAGTGCAACACAGAGAACTCACATTTGGTTTCCTCAGGGCCTGTTCAAAGTGCCCCACAGTTTGAGCATCTTGAGAAACCCAGCTCCTGGCAGAGGTGATATTTGCTCTCCCTTCTTCCCAACACCGCTCACCCTCATCTTCTCCTTGCAGATGTTCACGTGGAGCCCCACAAGAAGCAGCTCCACGTGACACTGGCCTATCACTTCCAGAGCAGCCACCTGCCCACGCTGGAGAAGCTGGCACAGAACATTGATGTCAAGCTGGGCTGTGACTGGGTGGCCGCCATCTTCTCCCGAGACATTCGCTTCGTTAACCACGAGGTAAAGTTCTGGAGCTTGTCTCAGGCAAAAAAGACCCAAACTAACCAGTCATCTTAACAAACCTTATTGCCTTTCTTTTTTCCTGCTGTCCAGACTTGCTGTTTCACCCACCTCATCCCTTGCTTCTTGCAGCAACAGTGTCCTGCTGGATTAATTAATTCTAATAATGACCCTCCTGTGAGCTCAACATAAACTGGTCTGATCTCTCCAGAACCAGACCAGTAGTTTAACCTGACCAGTATCCAGTTTTACTGTACAGCCTTGACTTCATTATTAACCACAGCACTTAGTTCCATCATGTGAGAAACATGTATCTTCATATATTTCAATTACTCATATGGATTCTATAACTGCAGTATTTAAGTCAGTTAAGAGAGTTTCCTTAATAATGTTGTTTTCCACATAAAATGCAGAAAAACAATATTAATTCCATTTCATAGATTGGGATCTTGGGCATTGAGAAACCACACATGAGATTCATCTCACCTCACTGTAAATACCCAAGTTAAAGCTGTAGTCTGAGGCTCAGAGAAACAGGCACCTCCAGAGCACGAGACATCTGACCCATCTGAGATGTCTATCTCAGGATGAATCAGTGTCTGGAGGAGGGAACCTCCAGAAGGTGCTTGTTCAGCTCCTAAGGTTGGGGTGATCAGCCCCACCAAGGTGCATTGCCCAGAACCAGCCCCACAAAACCCTTGGCAGAGTGGGGAAAAAGCTATTTTTCACACAAATGCCAGGGCTCCTGGAGAGCTGCTGGCATCTCTCTGCCTCAGCCCAGGCTGTGCCTCCATGTGTGACAGCCTCCTTCCCTATCCAGAGAGTCCTTATGTCCTTCAGAAGCTTCACACAGTCAACACTACTGCTGATGGCAAAGGCAGGTGCTGATGAAACCCAGCTCCATCTTTGCATATCTCATGTCAGGCAGCCACGTGGGAAAGTTTGGGCCATGTGGTATCAGGTGACAGTGACTTGTTTCCATCTTCTTTGGAGATGCCACACATAGTTTAGAAGGGTCAGTGAGGGCTGACACCACCAGGAGAGCAGAGCTGCTCAGCAGATGAGGGGTTTCCTTCTTTTCTGCAATGATGCAGAAGTTACTCATGGCCAGGGGACAAGGACACATCTGTTTCCCTTTCAAACTGGGGACTGTTGCAGCCATTCCCATGGAAATTTAATGGTAGGCATTTAATACATGTGAACTCCTCCTGCTCGAGTGGAGATCACAGAACTACACTCACTCATCTTTCTCCCACCTTTTAACTTAATCCCGTTCCTGTCAGGAAATACAAAGAAAACAATGTGGCCACAATTTCTCATCACCTGTGGTTTTTTTCCTGTGCGTTCCCATGAACAGCTCTGAGAGCAGCAGGTCACAGATTCAAACCTGTTGCCCTCCCAACAGTGTCTCCGCCCTGTCTTAAAAAGCAACAGCAACAAGAGCTGCTCTTTCAGATCAAACGTGTAGGTAAATCAAAAACAGTCACTGATCACTAGAGCTGTCTAAATTCCAGGTTCCAACAAGAACTCAGTTTCATTTTAAACAGGTTTAAGCACACAGTCATGATTTTGTTCAATTTTAAAAATCATCGCCCCCACCCTTTCCCTCCTGGTTATCAAAGCTGCAACTGGAATCAAAGAGGGAAGAAAGAGTAAAGACCTAGAAAAGCTTTCCAGCAGCAAAGAGGGGGAAGCAGCAGGAATTCCCTGAAGGGAAGCTTTGCTGGATAAAGCACAAGGAGAGCTGTTCCCACCTTGCTGAGCTTGAAGTTGTGGTGTGGGGCTGCTCCTGCCCCACTCTGCCAGAGGTTCCCTTCCCTTAACAACCCCCTCATTCATTTGTGCTTCGGTTTCTCCCCCAGACTCTGCAAGTGATCTACCCCTACACCCCCCAGAACGATGATGAACTGGAGCTGGTCCCAGGGGATTTCATTTTCATGTCCCCAGTGGAACAAACCAGTACAAGTGAGGGCTGGATTTATGGCATTTCCCTTGCAACTGGCTGTTCTGGGCTGCTGCCTGAAAACTACATCACCAAGGCGGATGAGTGCGGCACCTGGGTGTTCCATGGGTAGGTAAAAAGCTGCTCAGTCCACTTCCCCTGGCTGTAAAAAGGGGGTTTCAGCAGCTGGGGTTTCACCTGGGTAGGTGAGGAGTCTCCCAGGGCTGCTGAGAAGGTCTCTGGGGGAAAGGAACTGGCACACAAAGCTCTGTCTCAGAAGCCAAGAGGAGCAGATGCTGCCCCTGGGCATGAGATTAGAGGACAGTGTGACTTCTTTAGCTGGGATGTTACAGCAACTATTTATCACTCACAGGACCTCTGCTGGAGCAGATGGCTGCTGTAGACACTGCTGTGGAGACACCTCTGTGGTGGGACCAAGATCAGGAAGGTTTAAATCTGAGCATTGATTTGGGAAGGGACATATTCTGTGGAAAATGACTTGGGATCAGCAACATTTCTTAAGATACTCAGCAAGATTTTTCAGAAGGCTTCAGTGAGAATGCAGCCCTCACCTTTTGAATGAGATTATGTCTTATGCCTCTTGGGTTTAGTGGGAATTAGTTAAAGAGTGATTAAAACAGTAGTGCTTGAGGAGTGGGTTGAAATCTAAGCAGCCAAACACCTTTGGCAAACCTGGAGCAAAAGGAATAGTTTGCATGTAAGGAGAGGGGAGAGGCACATCCTGCCTGCTGCCCTTCTGCCTGCACTGTGCAGCTACACAAATTTGGGTACATCCCACCAGAGAGCAGGTCAGTCACCAAGGGAAGGGATGGACATACAGAAGGAGCACAGACAGTCTGTATTTCACATTTCAGTGGGCAAACAGGACCTGTGGGGAGGGTGTCTGGGCAGAAAGGGAAGGCATTTGTTAACCCCTGTCAGCACAGGAGAGGCAGAACCCACCTAACTCAGCACTTAGAGACTGAGCCAACAATTCCTCAAATCAAGCAAAACACAGGACACAAAAAGGGCAAAAAGGCTGTTCCTTGCCTGTGATTGTTCAGACTTCACACACAACGTGGTGACTGACAGGGAAGCAGGCACAGGGCACTCAGAGCTCCCAAGGGCCTTCCAGATGTGACTGTCACCCACCCCCTGCCATCTGCAAGCCAGCCCTGAGCCCTCCCCAGCCCACAGTTCTATCAGGGACAGGCACAGCAACAGCTCCCTCATTCACCCTTCCTGTCACAACCTGTTGTTCTTTTCTTGCCTGCCCTGTGAGGAATGCACACTGCTGGTAAAGGCTTCCATCCTTGGGTTGGCCAAACAGAGGAAATGTATCTGTACATTATCTGTCACTGTCCAACTCCAACTCATCTTTCACTGCGAGCAAAAAGCCCTCCAGTGACCAGGCCTTGAAGAAATTAAAGCTGGAGTTCCCTGCACTGCTTTTCCATTACCAGCAAAGCCAGAAATAGTCCCCTGCTCTGCCCCAAAATGGGCAGGAGTGCTGTGGCTGTTACACCACAGTCTATTTCAGCTCCTCGTGAGATGCCAAAGCCATTCCTTGCCCCTTTAATAACCTGGAGAAATCAGACTTGGCACAAGTGCCAGGGGAGGGAAAGCAGCCCTGATTTTTCCAGCTATATTTGGACCTGAGGAGGTTTTTTCCCACCCTTTCTTCCTCCTGGTCTGCAACAATGGCTGGCTCCTATTCCACAGTGATCCCTCTCCTCTGGATAATGATGAGGGGTGTGGCAGAGGAGTCTTTTCCTACCCAGAGCTGAGAACCAGCTGTGACAGAGACCCTTTCTCCATCCTCTGCTTGAATCATCTCCACTCTCCAAGGGGCCTTGTGCTGTTGTCCCCAGGGACAGAGCAGTGAGGACAAGGCATCATCCAGAAGACAGGGGATGTTGTTACCTGCCTTCAGCCTCTGTTTGCCTCTTCTTTTCCCTTTGGAAAAAGCTTCCAAACAATGACCTATGCTTAGAAGATGACTAAGCTGAAATAGCTTCAGTGGTTTCTGTTTTCCAGCAGCATGAAGGAGGTAGAAGACAAGCTGGTGGCTTTTCTCCAGACACAGCAAGATAGGGTGCCTTTGCCTCATCATCATTCCCATCTATAAATAGATGCTGAAGCATTTGTGGCCTTTCAATAAGGGCTGAGAGAGAAAGAAAGTCTCAGAAATTGTGTGGCAGCTCCTGGGGGCAAAGGGAAGAGGGGTAATGAAAAAATCCTCAGTGTTCTCCAGGCCAGTGTCCTTAAAAAACTCATGTGGGCAAAGCAGCAAAGGGCTGAGACAGGATGAAAGGCTGGAAGAAGATCCACTTTGTACAGCAATAGAGATGGGTCTGGCTAAGAAATTGAGATTCTTCTCATACTAAGATACCAAGTTTTGGGGTCAGTGAGGATGGATCTGTGTTGAACCTTTACCTGAGAGGATAAGTTCCTTGGAGCAGGGCCAGCCCTTGTTGGGAAAACTCACCATGAATAAAATAAATACAGTTAAAATAAACTAGAAGATCAGGTCTGAAGGCTGGAGAAACTATCAGGACCAACAAGGTGGCATTTTTTTCCTCCTTTAAACTGGTGCAAATCATATGATCTCACAAATCAGCTCTTAACAAAAATGCAGGTGACCTATTTTTGTTCCTCTGGCAGAGGCACTCAGTGTTATTTTAACACCTGTGGAGCCCCTCTGAGATTTTATCCCAACTAGGTGCCATCAGGAACCAACTGCTGACATATTTGAGGCACTGAAAAGTGCAATCACTAGCAACTATTTCTGTCAAAGCAAGTGGCCACATACATTATCTGATAATGCCCTTTTTTTAATGACTAAGCAAAGGTAACTCATCCAGTGTGCTGAGTCAGCAGAGCTCACTGCAGCTTCTGTAGTTGCCTGTCAGGGTTTAATCCCAAGGGTTTTGGTCCAAGTCCTTGAATGTCTGGGCTTTATTCAGAGGCACCATCATTTTATAAACCCCTTGAGGCAGAGTGGGACCTGTTACATCCATTTGGCCACACTTAACTGGGAGCACTGGTGAGAATAAACTCCCATGGAGGTAAGAAAAGGGATAATCAGCACTGGAAATGTAGAAACCACAACCCAAGCTGACAGTGGCAGGTCCCTACCAGGGTGTAGGAGCTATTTTGTGCCCAGGGGGAGAGGCAGGGCTGAGCCCCAGCAACAGCTTGTGCTGCAAAGGGGAGGGAAAACTCCCTGCAGGCTTTAGTCCCCAAATTTTGGTCCACAAAACCGTGGTCAGTGACATGCAGCTGGTCCCCAGATGATGTTAGGGAGCATCCTGTGGTGGTGAGGGAGGTCATGGCACTTCCATGAAAATATTCAGAGCCTCACAGACTGAAGTTTGGGAACTGTTGTTCCCTAAACTGTTTCCAAGGAAACAGCCTGTTGAGGTGGAATTTGGCTTCTCATGTCTGTAGACCACCTAGCAAGGTGCTCTCTGGGCACAAATAATAATAAAATAACATTACAACAGTAATTATCAGCAGCTCCTGAAGGCTGCAGAAATGCCCTTAGTGCAGCCTGAGCACACCAAGCATTCCCAAAGCCAACATCATCTTCCTGGTTTTGGCAGGTCCTACTCAATTCTGAATACTACATCCTCCCCATCCCTTCAAGGCTTCACTGATGGAGCTCTGGAGAGAAGACAGCACGAAGACCAAGGACCTGGGGATGCAGGGCCACTCACCATCATCTGCCAGAACGTGCAGGTAGGGACCCCTGCACCCCTAAATCACACACAGCCATAGGGACAAGCTTCCAGCCACTGGATTTTCCCAAAAAAAACTTATCCCCTGGTCTCTTTTCACTACCTGCAGCTAAAGTTCTCTGCAAGCTTTTGAATGGCACAATGAACCACAGGCATTGAAGACATTGCTGTCCCCAAACTGGCTCTTAGGAGGGGTGGCAGGGCCTCATCCTCTGCTCCCTTCAGCATTTTTATACCACCATAAATTTACCAATATTGGAAATATTACAGAGAGTTTCATAAATCCATAAAAATCATAAACACAGAAGACTTTCTTGTAATGGGTAAAGTAAGAAGTGCCTGGTCTTGACTCCCAGATCCTCAGCAAACCCCTTGCACTTTGGATGAAGGTCAAACATGCTGTGATTTCCCTTCCAGCCCCTGAGGATAAGCAGCCAGCCAGGGCCTCAGAAACGCTGCCTGTTTGTCTGCAGACACGGGGAAAGGATGGATGTGGTTTTTGGGAAGTACTGGTTGTCCCAGTGTTTTGATGCCAAAGGTGAGTCTGCTCTGGGGTCTCCCAGGTTTAGAGGGAGGAAGGAAAGGGGCAAATCTTAGCTAGAACCTGTGGTTTCCTGACACAGATTGATGTTTTTTGTGGTGGCAGGGCTGCAGTCAGAAGCAGAAACAAGTGTAGTCATGATGTTAGTAATCAGTGTTCAGGGAAAACATTTCCTGCCATCAGGAAAATATTTTGCATAGTGCTAAATGAAAATAACCCCACTACAGGTACAGTTCAGAGTGGCTTTGGGGGCAAAAACTGCTGTTTTCAACCCAGTAATACACTTGAGTTTCAAACTATAACTCCAGGCTCTGTTGGCGTTAGAACTGATCAGAAATTAGTCCAAAATGTCATTTTTAGATTTAAAACATAGCAATCAATATCCTGTACCCAAAGGATGATTTCACAACAGCCTTCTTTCTAACTTCTGGCTGAGGAGCTGTACCTCTGCAGCTTTTGAACTGCTGAAAGCTGTTTCACTCAGTTTGGGGAGATTCCTGATGGTTTTACCTGGGGAGAACTGCTCAAGAGCCAGGTCTGAGCAGCACCTGCAGCATGTGGGTGGTGGAAGAGGGTAGAAGAAGGTGTGATGCTTCTGTGTCTCTCTGAGGGAATAATTCCAGCTTGGAACCTCTCCCTCCAGGAAGGTACGTGCGCAGTAACCTGAACATGCCTCACAATTTACCTCAGAGAAGTGGTGGATTCAGGGATTATGAGAAGGATGCTCCCATCACCGTGCTGGGCTGCACACAGGCAAGGCTGGTTGGTAAGTCCTCCTCAGAAAAGAGCTTTAAGCTGAAGGAGGGGAGGCTTGGATTGGATATTAGGAAGAAATTCTTCCCTGTGAGGGTGGTGAGTGGCCTGGAGAGGGCTTAGAGGAAAAGGCAAAGCAGGAAATCTGGGGCATGGGGTGAAATGGGAGCTGTCAGCAGGGTGGGAGCATTTGGAATACACTGTTATTACCAGTGCTGGGGAGAAAAGCAGCACTGTGACAGACATATAAAATATGCTTCTTCCCTGACTTCCACAATCTTCATTTGCCTCACCAATATTCTTTTATCAAGCTGCCTGGCTTTATGTTGTCAAAACCATAAATTATTCAGTCAAAATTATTTCCAGTGTTCTCCCACCCCACCCCAGCCTTGTCCAGGACTTCTGAGCCTCTTTGTGCACAGACAGAAAACCATTTGGTAGCCAAAGAACTGTGATTAGAGGAGCTCAGCCCCATGAAGCCACGAGCCTCAGTACTTAGCATTTCCTCAGATTCAGCTCCTTCAGAGCTCTTCCCCTTGGTCACATCCAAAGTAGGGCAGCTAAAATTACACTTGCTTCTTTAAACAAAAATAAATCCCTGTGCAGCAGCAGGATGCTCGGGCTCCACATGGCACTGGGGTTTGCAGGATGCACATGACAGCAGAGCACACTTTGCTGGTGGCATTGGAGGGGGCTGAGGACACCAAGTGTGACCTTGGTGGTGCTGGAGCTGTAATTCCTCTGGTGACTGATGCCAAAGAGCAGCTTCCCCGTGAGGGAGGGGTGGGAGATCCCCCCTAAATTACCCTTCTCCTTCTAAATTACCCCACTTCTCTCAGGAGATTTACAGATCTTGACATGGTTACAGCCACTGGAGCCAAGGTTAACGACCCCTGCTTGCTCCCACTCCTTTGTCCTGCCTCTTCAAACACAGCAAAAATGTAATTCTTGCTTCCTACAAGCCTGTGCAGATCCCTGTTCTCCTTTGGTTCCCTTAGGCATTGCAAGAATATTAATAACCCTGGTAGTGGAGCTGATTCTTATCTCATTTTCAGTGATCTCCCACCTGTGTAATGAAATGGTAATTTATACTGGAGAAGAGTCGAGCCAATTGAATTAAGTTGGGCTTGAGTTTTGTTGAATCGCTCTGATTTACGGCTTAAAAATGAAATTAAATCAAATCCAAGCCCTCTACAATTTTTCTGAGCACACTGGTTGCTTTTTGGCAGGACCTGAGCAGCTCCTTGCTGGGTGGCTGCACATTTGTTGTTGATATTGCAGTGCCACTTGTCTGATTTTACTCACAGGAGGTAAAACTTCCTTGCAGGTGAAGCCTTGCTAGAAACTAATACCATTGTAGACTACATCTACAGCTCCCCATCCCTGAGGTGTGTGCAGACAGCACACAACATCCTGAAAGGTGAGAACCCACAAAATTCCTCTCACTTTCTGATATGGGAGACCCAAGGGAATGGGCATTCAGGGTGAGGATTATCTCCATGGGAATATATTTTATATCAGCACAAAAGAACCCTTTTTTAGCTGCATGTAGCTGCCAGCCAGAGGTTTACACTCCCTGGCATATCCTCTGTCAAGTACATACATTAAATATTTCATCTTCCATACCCGATATTAATCAACTGATTAAAACCATTCATGAACAATCAAACTGAAGTGTTAAAGCTGCCTATCCTTGCTGCCTCCCTGCCCAGCTGCTTCCATTGATCCCTGGGCTCTCTCCTCCCTTTTTCCAGGTATGCAACAGGAGAACAACCTGAAGATCCGAATAGAGCCGGGCTTGTTCGAGTGGACCAAGTGGGTCTCTGGGAACACACTACCTGCCTGGATCCCCCCTGTGGATTTAGCTGCAGCTACTCTAAGTGTTGATACAACCTACAGGTAGCAGAAAATCAGGGGGGAAAGGGTCTTTTTTTAAATTTAGGCAGTGCCTGGAAGAGCTGCTGAGGCTCCCAAAATAAACTCAGAGCAGGTTCCAGGCTGCTGGGCTGAACAGGACCTGAAAATGGCTTATTTTAAACCAAATTTTCCACATCACTGGCAAGGTCCAGCTATATTGCTGATCACCTGGGTCCTCTTTCCAGTACTTCTTTTGTCCTGGGTGTTTTTCAGATTTCCAGGATTTTTGTTTGTTTTAACCCTTTTCCTAAAACTCAGGAGCTTGGGCTCAGCTAATACACAGGAGTTCCACCTCCATGGGCTTGGTGACAAATGTTTTGTGCCTGGGCTTTTGTGCTTTATGGTACCACCTGAAATCTGGTGTTTCCCAGTGTCCTGTTGCACCCCTGTGTTTAAGAACCCCCAGAGGTCCTAAAAAATGCTTTTAAAAATTGCCAAAAAAAGAAAAGTTCTTAAAAATTTCCCAAAAAAAGTTCTTAAAATTTCAAAAAAAGGGGTGGATGAGCCCTCAACTCCACGAAAAAGGACACACAGAACCATAGAATCATGAAGTTATGTGGGTTGGAAGGGACCTCAAAGCCCATCCAGTCCCACCCCCTGCCATGGGGACACTTCTACCAGCCCAGGTTGCTCCAACCTGGCCTTGGACACTTCCAGGGATGGAGCAGCCACAGCTTCTCTGGGCAACCTGTGCCAGGGCCTCCCCACCCTCACAGGGAGGAATTTTTTCCACAAACCTGCCTAAAGAAACACAAAGGAACATCTCTACTGCCGAAGGAACACAAGCACACCCAGCTGCCTTCGATAAGTGATCCCCATCAGAGGAAACAATTATCATCTTTCCCAATTATCTCAAAGCAGAACAGTAAACATCTCATTCTTGAAGTTTAAAAATCATCACAGTGGTCCTGACACAAGTTCTGGGGACGTAGGGAGAGAGGAGAGTTAAAGAGCAGATACTTTGAGATGAATCATAACCTGCACTTAGAACTTTATTGCTTCTTCCAGTTAACTGTGTGTGTTTTTCTGCTCACAGACCTCATATTCCTGTCAGCAAGTTGGTGGTTTCTGAATCTTATGACACCTACATAAGTAGAAGCTACCAAGTAACAAAGGAAATCATCAGTGAATGTAAAGGCAAAGGTAAATGCTGCAGAGGGGGTGAAAAAAGCAGCCAGGCTGCCTGGGGTGTGAATGCCAAGGTTCCTGACCTGCCTTTCCCTCTTAAAGGGGGGGATTCCCATACCTGAATCGCTCATCCGTCTCCCAGAGACATTGGAAACTCCTGCAAGTGTCAGAACTATGAGTTGAAATGCATTCACCATATAAGAAAGGTCCATAAACTTAAGTATCAAGATATTTTAGGGGTTCCTACCCAACCCAAGGGAATAAATGAGCTGTTTACACTCCACTGTCTCTTCCCAGCATCAGATGGGACATCTTCCCTCCCCTATCTGAGCTCTCCCTCTGAAATAAATCCCCCATAAAGACCTTAAAATGTTTCTCCAAACACAATATTGAGATTAAAAAAAAAAATTCTCTAGCTGTTATTTTTCGTTCACAACATAGAAATAGGATGTTTCTAAGCTCATTTCATTTCACTGATCTGTCTCTAAGCTTTTACTTTAATAGTTTGCACACAAAGCTTGAATAGCACAGTGGGGCATTGGTTGTAAAGGATCTTGGAAGTGGAAAAGTAAAATTACCACAGTGGAAAAGCTGCAACTGAAATTAAAGTGTTTGTTGTAACAGGAATTAATGTTTCTGTAGGCAAAAACATCTGCTCCACAAGACAGCTGAAATGTCACTGCAATTCTTTTTTTCTTCAGAAAGCATCTAAAACCAAGTAGCACTGAGTTAATCATTATCCTGAAAATTGAGAAATGCTCTAAATATGTTAATAAATCATGTTTTTAATCGCTAATACACAGCTTGATGTGTTATTACATGATAAGTTGAAACCGGGTGTTTTTAGTGGTCTGCTCGATCTTGTGCACCGGTGCCTAAATTTGGCTTCATCCCTCTCCTTAACCTGTGTTTCTCTCTTTGTTTCAGGAAATAACATCCTGATAGTGGCCCATGCATCCTCCCTGGAGGCCTGTACCTGCCAGCTCCAAGGGCTGTCTCCACAGAACTCCAAGGACTTTGTCCAGATGGTCCGAAAGGTAATTCCCACCAAGGAGCAAAGCTCTAGCTTTGCAGAGAGAAAAGCATTTTGAAATCTGCTCAACCAGACAGGGACACTTTGTTCTGCCTGAATTTCACTCATTTCAGGAGTCAGGGGAGTGCAGAAGGTCAGTTTGAGATGCTGATGATCTGAGACAGTGTGGGATCAGGTGCCCACCTCCAGCTGGGCTGGCACTGACTCCTCTGTGGTTTTGTGGGGACCAGGAGCTGTGCAGAGACTCCCACAGTGCCCAAAACACCCTCACCACAGTGCCCAGGGCACTTCTGACCTGTACTTTCCCTTTTCGTCTGTCTTTCCACTGTTGTAGGAAAGGACTGAAAATTAAAGTGGTTTTTTTTTAATTAATTACCTTCACTGCTTCCCTCCAGCCCTGCCCAGAGAGAGGGCACTGCCCACTGCCAGGCCTCACACTGGGATATTCTGAGCTCATCCATATTTCCCTCCATAGCTGTGCTGGCCTTTAGGGCTTAGGAACCACATCAGCCAACACCTTTGGTGTGAACTGGCCCCTATTTAAAGCAAGATACAAGGCTATAATCTGTCTTTCCCAGAGTTTTGCACACATGAAGGTGCCCAGTCTGTCTGTCACACCTGAGTCCTACAACCCCCTGCTGAAAAAGGGCTTTGGGGAGAGGGAAAGAGAGAAGGTGGTGAGGGCCTCCCCACGCACAGCAGGACTTCACTCCTGAGGGCAGCTCAGCTCAAATTCCGCTTATTATTACCTCTCTTTCCATCTCTCTTCCCACAGATTCCATACTTGGGGTTTTGTTCCTGTGAAGAACTGGGAGACACTGGTGTTTGGCAGCTCACAGACCCCCCCATCCTCCCTCTCACACATGGACCAACTGGAGGCTTTAACTGGAGGGAAACCTTACTACAGGAGTAGGCAAAGCCACCCCAGCAAGGAAAACCCAACCCATGGCCTTTGGAAGCGTTGGAGAATGTCTCTTCTCTCTTGTGTTTCATTGACAGTGGGAAAATAGTCATACCATGTCCAGGGGGTCACACAAGCAGCTGTTCTGGTGTATCTCACACAGCCACAGTCACACAAAGAGTCTCATCCACAACTAGAATACAAAAAGGGGCTGATTTGAGGGGAGAAAAAGGTATTAAAATACAGGTTTGAAGGTCCTGCACAGCACAGGGCCTGTGCTGAGTGCTGAGCCATTTCCCCACCTGGGAGGGAGCTCTGGTGACACTTTTCACTGCCATCTGCACCCTGTTAGGAACAAGTAGCACTGTGCCAGTGGAGCATTCAGGATGCTGGGGCTGGGGTTTTTTCACTACTGTGTTTGCAGAGCATTAGCACCTTGTTCAGCACCACATGTGAGCAGGGGCTGCGCTCACAGCCCCCAAATTCTCAGCACCTTTTCATTACCACCAACTGCAAAGGAGGGTCCAGCACCAGGTTGTTCCTCTCCTCTGCCTCAGCACTGTGGTGGGTGTTGTGCTGGATGCAGAGATTGATGGATGTTGATCTGCACTGCAGGACAATCCCAAATTTCCCATCAGCTACAGAGGAAGTTTGAGCATCAAAAGTTGTTGTGAACAAAGACTGGGAGCAGTTTCCTTTAAGTGGAGATAAAATAAGCCTATTTCAACCAAACCTGAAGGATTTAGAAAGTTCAGGATTGGGTGGTTTTTTCCCCCTTTACTTTGGTTATTGAAATCCACCCCTGTGCACAGACACAGCCTGAAGCATTTGTGCCATTTCAATTCCCTTCAGAAAAGGGTTTTCCCTTTTATACTGAAATTTTTGTGCTGGTCACTTGCACAGGGGTGACTTTCTGTCCCTTAGGAGCTATTTTTTTTTTTTGGTCAGCCCTGGTGAGATTCTGCAGTAAGCAGCTTTCTCCAGGAGGGAATGATGAACTCAAAAAGATGCTGGAATTCAGTGCTTTGCTTCCTTATCCTTAATTCCCAAGTGCCATCTGTCATGAAGACAAAGCAGCTGAAAAAAGCCCCAAAAACCAGTACACTTAAATTTAGGAGCAACATGCTTTGGCCTATTAAGATGCTATTTATCCACTGGGGGAAGAGTTTGGATTTTGGGAGAAGGGGAAGAGGAGATTTTCCACCTTTAACTAAAACCTTTGGAATCACAAGAGGGGTCCTGCTGGTGCAAGAGTCTGCAGAAAGCCAACCCCATCTGTGTCACAGGAAAATGCAAAATACACCATGGTATTTGGAGAATAAAGTGGCATCAGAGCATGGGGGGTTTTTTTTGGATTAGAATTATCTAAGTCATCAGCCTTGGATGAAAATGTTGCTGCAGACACTTGTATGGATCTCATCACTGTCAGAAGGTACTTAAAAATGGGTTTAAGTGGGATGAAAGAGATTTAGGCAAAGCCCTTTCTTGGTTTGAGCCATAAATCTGAGTATTCCCAGAAACAGAATTATCTCAGAGTGCTTTGGGTTGGAAGGGACCTTAAAGCTCATCTCATTCCACAACTTCCACTAGACCAACATCCAGCCTGGCCTTGGACACTTCCAGGGATGAGGCATTAAAGAGCAAAAAAAAAAAGTAATAATAGAAAATAGCATCAAAAAGATGTTCAGATGTACCCAGAAAGGCATTCCAGCATCCTTCTGTCCTGCTTTTCCTCTGCAGAAAGTGTCAGAGCCCTCATTTGAAATGTGTGAAGGGCACACAGGTCAACCTGGCCGAATTTGATGTAGGTTTAATATTCATAGATCACAGTTGGCTTCGTGGTGATTTATCTGAAGCTCTCCAGCCTTCAGCAGGACTGGTCTCACCTCCCCCAGGACACATCCAAGCTGCTCTTCCAGCAGCCAGAACAAACCAGGAGGCTCAAACTGCAATTCCCTCTTCCTAAAGGAGGCAAAACTGGGATGCAGCAGCCCCACAGGGGTTGAGCTCAGCTTGTTTCTGGGTTTAATCAAGCTTGAACACCAGATCCTGCACATATTTCCAGCCAGCACAGAGCTCATCCTGTGCAAAATCCTCTCCACTGTCACCATCCATAGGAATATTCTGGGATTTACACCTTTAGGAGTGTGTAACACACCGTGGGCCACTTGTAAGTGCATTTTTATACCAGGGATGTAACTGCAAAATCAGGGAGATAATTGATGAGATGACAGAGCAAACTGCTCCTGGGCAGGTTTATCACTGTCAGGTTAATTTTTAGTTGTAATTTAAACTAATTTTGGCTGTGTACAGACATCCTGAAGAGCATTTCTGGCTTGTTTGCCTCCTTGCTTAAAAACTAAGTAGTTGACAATCACACCCAAGCTGATTTGGTTCCTGATGTGGAATTCTCCAGATTGCTTTTTGTTTCATGCTGGGGGGCAGCAAGATGTATTTTGGGCAATAAATAGGATTATATTATAATATCTATTGCCTGTACAAAGCAGTGGAAGCTGCTCAGGCCCTGCTGCAGTCAAGTGACATTAAAAGAAGGGGGTTTTTTTCAAGCAAAAGCATGAAACAGAGAGGGAACAAAAACCTGAATGCACAATTTGAATCGTGTACAAGCTGCTCTTTGCATATAGTAATATAGAAGAATGTTCTGTTGGAGAAGGTAGTGGTAAAATACCCTCTTCTTTCAAAAAAAAAAAAGTATATTTTTGGATGTTTGGGAAAGTATTTTGACAATTGTAGTCTTGTCTTGAATTAGGTGTCAAGAAAGAAAGAAAAAAATCTTATTTTCTTTTAGCATTTTGATTTCTCTTTGGGGTTTTGTGTTGTCTCATGTTGATAAGCTTATTTGTGGGGGGGTAAAGAATAAAAATGTGTTCCTTTTAAAGTTTTATTTGAGAAGTTAAGGGTACAAAACAACTGCTGCTTCACTTTCACTCCATTGCTGCTCATTAATGTGTATTTAAGTCACTCCAGTGTTTTGTCCTAAATTTAGACTTGATCTACGTCAAGTCTGTTCCTTGCCTTCACTTTGAGCTGCATCAGATCCTAACAGTTTCATCAGGTTGTAGGAGGCAAATAGTTCCCAGATTTTTCCCTAATTAAGGACTAAAGCTGCCAAGAATAAATTGTTAATCCAGTATTTTAATGAATTGCAACTTAAGGGTTGGGTTAGAAAAATACAAGAGTCAAATTGACACTGTAAACTGAAATCACAGAGCTTTGCTTTTTTATGCAAACTGAGGATCCAGACCATAATAACTTAAAAAAAAAAAATAGTTATTTCCCTTTCTCTCAGACTGAGCAGTTTCAGGAAGAAGTTGGCTGAGGGCAGGAGCCTCCTTCTCCCCTCTGATATTAGATTTTAGTGTCAATGTTACTGTGAGAGTGGTAATTTTTATCACCAAAAAGTGAGTTTGGTTTGTGGTTTGGNTTTTTTAGTATGAGCAGATTGTATTTATTTGAGGGGGGGGAAATGTTTGCTGTTTAAAAAAACCCAATAATTGCATTGCCAAAAATAGCTGTAATTACCTGTGACATCTGTATTTTTTTATTNTGATGCTTGAAATGGTGAATCAATGAAGAAAATAAATACAATTAAGCAGTAGGTGTGATTGGCTGCAAACACCCTAAATTGCTACTTACTGCTCACCACTTCCTCAAATACTTGTTCCCTGGGGATTATTCATGACCTGCACATGTTTCCTGACAGAGAAATACACAGCCAGTTCCTTTATTATTTCCCATTCAAATATATTTTCCTGAAGTTCCTCTCTGTGACATCTCTTTAAACTTGATTTTATTAACTTTTTGGTGTTTCATTTTCAACCTGTTGGATCATTATGTTTATTATGTTGTTTGGTTTTTGGTTTTTTTTAGTATGAGCAGATTGTATTTATTTGAGGGGGGGGAAATGTTTGCTGTTTAAAAAAACCCAATAATTGCATTGCCAAAAATAGCTGTAATTACCTGTGACATCTGTATTTTTTTATTTTGGGGGTGGGAGGTGGGGGGGGGTTGGTTGTTTTTAATCTCAGTTTCAAGTGCTAACAACTGTTTAAAACAACCACTGCAGTTTAATTTGCTTCTGACATTAAATGGATTTCTTGGAAGTCAGACAAAGAAAAAAGTCTCATAGGTGATTTAATAAAGATGCCAAACACCCTTCCTATTTCACTTTTCCTCTGGAGTGTGGTGGACTTTGAGCTACATTTTAGTTCCCTGCACTGATGGTGAAGTTCATCCATTTGACAGCAGATGGCACAAAACCATCTCGAGTGTGGTTTTCCATGCACAGGGATGGAAAATTTTCCCTCTGGCTTGGAGTCTCATCTCCTTGTTGCCTTTTCCCCCCCCCAGACTTATTTCATATGTGGAAAGGAAGCACAACTTTTAAACCCAAAGCATTGCTTACTTTAATTTGGATTTTTTTAATCCAGCAATGGTTTTATCAGCCAGAGAGACTCTCCCCTTTCAAACCCTCTACATGAATTCATGAGCTGCAGCTCTGTATCCCAGTAAAATTGATTATGATTAACATAGAAGCCATAACTTCTATAAATCAAATGTACACTAATAGAATGATGCACTTCCCTGCACCTGAAAGTTTAATGGAAACAGTTTCTAATAAATTAGAAGCCAAACCAATAATGCATTTATAATTAACCATTTTGTCCACTTCCCTCAAGCCCACATCCTGCAAGTGCACACAGCTTTTAAGCCATAATTCTTACCTTATTAAAGTCAGTTTATTTTGACAGTAATAGCCATTTACACTAAATTTTGGGCAGTTGCAAAGAAAGCCCAAAAGAGGATGTGCCNAACAGTTTCATCAGGTTGTAGGAGGCAAATAGTTCCCAGATTTTTCCCTAGTTAAGGACTAAAGCTGCCAAGAATAAATTGTTAATCCAGTATTTTAATGAATTGCAACTTAAGGGTTGGGTTAGAAAAATACAAGAGTCAAATTGACACTGTAAACTGAAATCACAGAGCTTTGCTTTTTTATGCAAACTGAGGATCCAGACCATAATAACTTAAAAAAAAAAAATAGTTATTTCCCTTTCTCTCAGACTGAGCAGTTTCAGGAAGAAGTTGGCTGAGGGCAGGAGCCTCCTTCTCCCCTCTGATATTAGATTTTAGTGTCAATGTTACTGTGAGAGTGGTAATTTTTATCACCAAAAAGTGAGTTTGGTTTGTGGTTTGGTTTGTTTCTTAAAAAAAAAAAAAAAAAAGAGCCTGAGCACACAGGAAATTATTTTTAAGTTAAAAATACACATGAGATGATGCTTGAAATGGTGAATCAATGAAGAAAATAAATACAATTAAGCAGTAGGTGTGATTGGCTGCAAACACCCTAAATTGCTACTTACTGCTCACCACTTCCTCAAATACTTGTTCCCTGGGGATTATTCATGACCTGCACATGTTTCCTGACAGAGAAATACACAGCCAGTTCCTTTATTATTTCCCATTCAAATATATTTTCCTGAAGTTCCTCTCTGTGACATCTCTTTAAACTTGATTTTATTAACTTTTTGGTGTTTCATTTTCAACCTGTTGGATCATTATGTTTATTATGTTGTTTGGTTTTTGGTTTTTTTTAGTATGAGCAGATTGTATTTATTTGAGGGGGGGGAAATGTTTGCTGTTTAAAAAAACCCAATAATTGCATTGCCAAAAATAGCTGTAATTACCTGTGACATCTGTATTTTTTTATTTTGGGGGTGGGAGGTGGGGGGGGGTTGGTTGTTTTTAATCTCAGTTTCAAGTGCTAACAACTGTTTAAAACAACCACTGCAGTTTAATTTGCTTCTGACATTAAATGGATTTCTTGGAAGTCAGACAAAGAAAAAAAGTCTCATAGGTGATTTAATAAAGATGCCAAACACCCTTCCTATTTCAGTTTTCCTCTGGAGTATGGTGGAATTTGAGCTACATTTTAGTTCCCTGCACTGATGGTGAAGTTCATCCATTTGACAGCAGATGGCACAAAACCATCTCGAGTGTGGTTTTCCATGCACAGGGATGGAAAATTTTCCCTCTGGCTTGGAGTCTCATCTCCTTGTTGCCTTTTCCCCCCCCCAGACTTATTTCATATGTGGAAAGGAAGCACAACTTTTAAACCCAAAGCATTGCTTACTTTAATTTGGATTTTTTTAATCCAGCAATGGTTTTATCAGCCAGAGAGACTCTCCCCTTTCAAACCCTCTACATGAATTCATGAGCTGCAGCTCTGTATCCCAGTAAAATTGATTATGATTAACATAGAAGCCATAACTTCTATAAATCAAATGTACACTAATAGAATGATGCACTTCCCTGCACCTGAAAGTTTAATGGAAACAGTTTCTAATAAATTAGAAGCCAAACCAATAATGCATTTATAATTAACCATTTTGTCCACTTCCCTCAAGCCCACATCCTGCAAGTGCACACAGCTTTTAAGCCATAATTCTTACCTTATTAAAGTCAGTTTATTTTGACAGTAATAGCCATTTACACTAAATTTTGGGCAGTTGCAAAGAAAGCCCAAAAGAGGATGTGCCAAAGCTTTTTGGAAGTCACCACACGTGGCTACACCATGAAACACATGCATAAATCTTGTGATAAATCACAGACCCAGCAAACACAGCAAGTTTTTCTATGTCTCAGATCACTCCTGAGATAATCAGACCTGCAAGGGGACATGGGAAACCCAAACTGTGCCACCAGTCCCGTGGGACCTGCTCACTGTCCCCAACCCTGCACCCTCAGCAAACCTTTCACAACCACCTCACCAGAGCTCTGCCCTCCCTGGAGAGCCACAAACCACACTCAGCAAATTACCTTCCTCTCATTATTTCCCCAGGATCCCGGCAAAAAGAGCCAAACAAACCTCCTGGGGTAAGAGCAGAATGACCCAAGGACATTTGTTTGGGGTTTTTTCCCCCCAGGGATTTAAACACAGCCGGGTTTTCAAGCAAACTTGCTGTGCCTTCCTGGTGCCTCCCTGTTTTGGGAATGAAACCCTGGACACAGTGCAGCTGTAGCACCACAGGGCCATGGCTCTCTTAACCTTTTCCTGCTCCCCCCTGTGCATCTCTCCCCTGAGGCAGAGCTGGAGGGGGGTGCAAGGTGAAGTCCCCCCATCCTGTCGCCCACCAGTTTCATTTTTGGGACCTGTGAGGTCACTGATTTCTCAACAGTCACCAACACACGGGAAGTGTGAGCTGGGGGGGGAGAGGAGAGTGGAACAGCAGCGAGAAGGGAAGGGGCAGAGATCCTGGTGGGGATGAAGTCATGGTAAATCTGCTCCCCCCCACCCCACCCTGAGCTGAAAAGGGACCTGCTGCTGCTCAGCAGCCCCAGCAGAGAGAGGAAGCCAACCCTGGCTGCACCCACAGCACAGCATGACTGTCACCAGGGTGCTGCACGCCGTGGCTCTGCTCCTCATGCAAGGTAAGCCCTCTGCATTGTCTTACTCCATCTCCCCTCTGCACTTGGTCCAGCCTGGAGAGCTCTGTTCCCCAGAGTTCCAGCTTTGCTGCCTTGTTTTCTGGTTGACAACGAGATATTGTCACCCCACTCCCAAAGCTGAGTCTCAGCTGATTCCTAAAGCCAAGATCTATGAGGCCAAATCACCTCCTGGCAGCTGGTGACATACTTGGGATAACTGTCCTTAAATTTGGACAGTGGATCACTGCTTACTTTCCATGGCTTTTGGATACCTGCATATGCCTTGTGTAAAAAGAGGCTGATACAATAATTTAAAAAGCACTTGTAAAGTACTTTGCAAAAAGAAAAGCACTTTAAATGCTCCCTATCCTTGCTCCTGCTAGAGGATGTAGCTTATACCTGCTTTGCTAATCTCTTGTCTTTCATACTCAGGAGAAGTGAGAGATTCATATTTTACTGTGTCAGACAGGGAAAGATTTAAGGAAAAAAATAGCAAGACAGTGATCTTTGCTCAGGATTCCTGCAGGCTTCACTCCTGAGCTTTGCAGGAGAAATGAATGTGGTCCCTCTCCCTTCTTCCCAGATGCTGGAGCAGAAGCCACAGCAGGGCTACTGCTGACACTTTGCTAATGCCCTCAGAAGCTTCTACTCTGAGTACAACCCTCTCCCCCTTCACTGCCAGACTCCTGAAGGATGAGCCTGGATCTGCTGACCACCACTGGCTGCCTTGGGCAGCACAATTAACTCAAAGTTCCACTCACAGGTCAAAAATAACTCATTACACAGGGTGTCTGTGTGGGCCCCAGGTTAAAGATGTGCATTCAGAGCAGAGCTACCTCAGTGCAGTGAGTTCTGAGTGCACTTCCTGGTGCCTCTTAGAATAGCAACCAGAGGGATGAATTATTCTGCTCAGTGCATCCTGCAATTTCTAGCAAGAAATTGTTGCAGTTGTGGATATATTGATGTACTTGATGCCAGATTAATTTTTCCAAGTGGGACCCACGTGGTACAAGAACAACTGTCCCCTGGAGCTGGCACAGGAGCATCTCCCACTCCCCAGTGACTGAAAATCACAACCAGGTCCAGCTGCCCCCTGTGTAGGGGAGATTTGACCTGTGAGTCATGGGCTGAACAAAGCCATGGGCTCCCATGGAAATTACATGTATTCTGTGCTTCAGAAAAGCAAGCAACACCCCCATGTCTTGCTCAGTCTTGCTGTTCTCACCTCCAGAGGTGTGATTTGAAAGACCCCACACTGCTGGTGGTGACAGGAAACCATCATGATGAAGAAAGGCCCCATGGAAAACCACAGACAACCCTCCCCTGCCCCTCCAACAGCACTGCACCTCCTTCCAACAGGGCCAAAAAACCCCCCTGGGAAACAATTGTCTTACAGGGAGACAAGTCCTTCCTCTGTTTCCAGTGGGAAAATAACAGTTCCAGCAACAACGCCCTACAAAAGCTTTGCTCCTGATATATTTAAAACCTTCAAGAACATGAAAAGCTTTCCCAAAGCTCAGAAAGATTCATTTCCCCCAAACTGCAGTGCTTGTGTGTGCAGTAGGAACTTGCAGCAAAGAGCTACCTGGCAAATAAAATCAAAACACAAAGAGGGAATGAAAAGCAAAACCCTCTTACTGCCTGTTTACTGAACTCCAACCCAGGCACTGCTCTTGGTAATTTCTCCAGGGTTTGCTTTTTTTCTGGAGAAGGTAATTCATTCCAGGTCAGATATTCTCACAAAATATATAATCTAACTTAGAAGGTCTGGAGAGGAAAAAAAAAAAAAAAAAAGGCATTTTACTGTAAAATGAACTGAGAGAAAGAATGAAATTTCATTTCAGTAATCCACACCAGGCCGGGTTTGGGGATCTTATCTTGGCAAGAAGTTTCCAAGCAGTTACAGCATGATGATTTCTGAATTTAAAAAGCCTCATTTTTCAGAGGTGCTGAAAAAAAATCCTTCATTGCTCAGTCTCACACACTTGCAAATCAGGTTCAACAGCTCCTCAATGAAACACAGTTACAGAATGGTTTGGGTTGGAAGGGACCACAAAGATCATGGAGCTCCAATAATGGAATGCAGAAAATCAATGTTTGTTTCAACATCCAGGGGAAAAGTGCACTAAATGGCTGTACTATCAATGTTTTAATGGTTAATAACATTTAAGAACTAAATCTGGTTGTGCTGATCACAAACCTTTAGCACAAGTCCCCGCTGACCTCTCTGATGACTGTGATTTATTTATATCACTACAACCACAGGGGCAAGTTTCCCAGTGCAGAAAAACCCTTGAGAAAAGGAAAGTTGCAGTATTACTATGTACAAAACATCGTTGCTTTCCTTCGTATCACACTTTAAGAGGTGTTTTTCTCCCCCCTGGGCTGTGGCAGGGGGGTTTCCAGGGGCTGCCAGTGAAACCGTGACCCTGAAGGAAGGAGAAGACCTGAACCTGCACTGCACCTTCAGCACCCTCAGCAGTGCCAACAGCTCTGCCCTGCAGTGGTTAAACCCCCGTGGTTTCACCATTTTTCTGAACAGCCAGCAGGGTAAGTGTGAAAAGCTGCTGTGGCACTTTCCCCAGCGGTGGGGGTCACTCAGGGTGGGCTGTCCCAGCTCCCAGCCTGACTCACCCACCACCAAACCACTTTTACAGTGGACCCCTTAGTGGCAGGAAGGGGATGAAATGGAAACCCCTCCCCAGCAGTGGAGCTTTTAGTAGTGAACTGTAGTTCCCCCCAGCACCCAGAGCTCAGCACTAAACCCCTCTCTGGCTCTGTATTTTTACAGGAGAGGCAGAGGTGGATGTGCCTGAAAGCCCTGGGCCCTCTCCTGCTCCCTGGGGAACTGGATGTAGGGAATCAAGAGAAAGTTTTTAGAAACAAACAGTGATTTCTTACATGTGCTGACAAAGCCAAAGCTACAATTACTGTGTTCCCTTCCACTCCCTACAGCTCACATCCCTCTGTCCTTGTCTCTCCTCCTCTTGACCAAACAGCTCTGCAAGATGAGCACTGCTTTGGCCTTCCCTATTTACACAGTACCCAGACAGCATTCCTTGTTAAATCCTGTTTGTTTTAATGATAGTAATGACTGGGATTTACCCAAATTGGGTACCCAACTCCCTTTGAAACTGCCCAAGTCCTCCTAGGTTGCTCTGGGAATCACAGCCACCAGGTCTTGTCACACCCCCACCAAACCAGCTCACTGATGTTTCCCTTAAACATTGCCAATATTTCTAAACAGAAAATGCCATGAGTAACTGCTGGTCCTATTTACTCAGTTACAAGAGCAAGTGGGTGAGTGCTCATTAGCAATTTGAAGTGACTCACACCTGTATGGATGGGGAGCTGTTTCCTGTGGAATCCAAGATCCCAAGTTCAGTAATTCTCGGTGTGTGAACCATCAGGTTTAAATGGGATCCAAACCAACTCCGTGCTGAGCCCCTGACAGCTAATCCAGGTGGGAAATGGGGCTACAGCAACCCACCCTGTGCTGCTTGGACATCCAGGCCCCCAAAATCCAAGCAGGCCAAGGCAAGGGTTCCTCTCCCCTCTTGCAGTCTATTTGTCTGCAAACCTAGAGGGAAATCCCCTCTCCATCAGTTCTCTCTCTTTTTTGACATATATCTATATTCTTGGTATTTTACACCACAGAAGTAGGCAAGGGTAGCAAAACTCCTTTGTTTGTGTAAATTCTTTATGTCCATAAACTCCTTCTAAGCAATTTTGGACCAAGACACTCGATTCTGTCCATATCCAGTTTTAAACAGCTCCACATTTTAAGCTTTAGCCCTTCTGATGCTTGAGTTTTTCTGAGCTGACACAACAATTTAATAAGTGTAGGGAAAGGACATATCCACAGGTATCTACAGCAGCAGATTTTAACCCAAGTGAACAAAACTCCCATCACCTGAAGATTCCCCCCATAATTCCAACATCCCAGAATTACTCTTCAGTCAGACACACAATACAACACCCACAAGGACCAGAGATTGCAAAGTATTTGGATCCTGGATAAGTCAGACACACACAAATATTCTCCTTTTGTATTACAAAAGAACACAGTCCTTGTTTAAGGAGAAACCAAACCTGACCCTGCACATGGAAGTTTTCATTTTTCATTCTGAGTCACCCCAGGGAGCCTCTGTCACGTGGCTTCTCCAACAAACCACTTTGTGAATCAGTTCCCTCCAGTCTCATTGCAGCTACAAATACAAGTCCGACCTCGTGGTGATCTCAGAATTGTTTAATATTTAATCACTTTGAAATTACTGGGATTTCTCTAGGCTCTGTATTTTTACAAAACTTCAGCTGAAAAAAAAACCATTAAAAATAAAAAGATAGGATTTGGGGTCTTTTTCTCCCTGTGACTGGTGCACACCCCTAGTTTCAGTTCATTTTGAGGGCACAAAGTTACACTTTCTGTGCTGCAGTAGTGGGAAAATCCAGAAGCTTGGCCTGACCTTGAGGGATCTTGTAAGTCATCCAGCAGGAGGGATGAAATAGAAACTAGAAGGTCAAGAGAGAGAGAAAGGGAACTGTACAGCAGAGTAGAGATATCCCAGGAGATGGTTTCATTAAAAACTGCTCTGTTACATCAAGTGTTGAGGAATTTTGAAAAATTCAGTTACAAAAACTACCTTCATTCATCACTGCTTTGATTATTTGCCTTCCTCTTATGTACCAGCACACGTGCCATGCTGGGTTTTATTTTCCTTACAGTTTTAAGAGACAAGAGGTACAAACTCATCCATTATTCCAAGGATGAATTATCCATCCAGCTGTCCCAGGTCACAGTGCACGACGAAGGCTCCTACAAATGCTTCTACTACAGCAGACCCTTCAAAAGCAAGACCCAGCATGTTGAGGTATTGGGTAAGTTCCTTCCCCTGCTTGTTCCAGAGGCAGGAACATGGAGTTTTGCATGGAATTTTATGGTGCTTAGCACAACAGCATCCTGGTCTTAGCTCAGCCCCCCCAGGCAATGCTCTGCATGCAGCCATTCATAAAACAGTAGAAAGATGCCCTATAACCAATTCTAAATCTTCCTGCTGCAGCTGCTCCTTCTCATCCAGTACTGGAAGCATCCCAGGACACAGAAAGAGGCATTACACTGTCTTGCTACACCCAAGGATGCAAACCCCAGCCCCTGGTCACCTGGCTGCTGGACAACGGGATGGAGCTCCCAGGTAAGTGTTCAAAGACCAGGGTTTGAGCACCAACAATTTCTTCTTATCAGCCTTGGGCAGCTTAAAAGTAGTGGAGGGTGAAACACCTTCTGCAACACATCACTTTGGATGAGTATTCATCCTCTACTACTCCTTTAGTACAACCTGGTGCAGGTTTGGAGACTGGTCAGCACTAAAGCCCAATGTCTGTACAAAGATCAGGCTCATCTGCTTGGCTCACACTCAGCTCACAACAGCAACACTTGGTACCACAAACCCCTCAAGAACATGAAATCCCACCGGAATAAAATGAGCCCAAACCCCTGGAGGCACAGTTTTCAACACTCCACAGTATGAAGTCTGTTAACAAATCCATTTTAACTATTTCTGTGTTGGAACCAGCAGACAGATTTGCCTCAGCTTCACTGAGCAGCTCACACACACCAGCAGCCCTTCTTCTCATTTAACTATAGAAATAGCTGCTATTCTCAGATTACTATAAATAACACTGTTCTAAAAATCACTGCCTTATTATCTCTGGTGCACAACTGTATCAAAGTGGGAGAAAAACACTCACAGATGCAAATGTATTTTCTTTCACACATCAACAAGCCCTTACTCGTATTTTGCATCATCAAGCAACATATTCAAAGCTTAGCCTGTGATCCTCCTCTGCTCCCAAGATGGGGTTTTTTTTGTAATTAAGGCTTAAGAAAACAACATTGTGCTGGCCTGAATATAGAGAGACTTCAGAAGTAAATAAAAAAAAAAAACAAGCTGCCAGATACAAAGGTATTAACACAAATAAGATGCTCAGGGCAGCAATATGTCACCTCTGAGCTTTTATGTATGTTTTTCACAGTGTTTTTCTAAAACCAGGGATTTCCTCAAACCAGAAAACTGGCCCAAAAAAGTGAATTATTTGTGGCATCACAACACACAGCTCAGACACTGAACAACTCTGTAAATCCAACAATAAATTTCTCCACTTACTGTGACAGTTGTGCTCCTCCTTCTCAAAGGCCAGGATTGACTCCTCACTTTCCCTTCCATTCCCAGCTTTAATCACTTACTGCAAATATTTATACTAATCAGAAAACAGCTAATAAATCTTAATTACCAGCATCACCTGAGTTCCACCAGGGCACAGCAGGGGCAAAGCAGCTGTAATTACTGAGCTGTTGCTGATAAAGATTAATTCCTTCCCAGCAAAAGCCTCTCTGAAATCTTTTGGAGCTCTTACCTGACCCTGCTGGTGATGGAAAAGAAGGTTGGGAAATACTGGTCTGTGTGATACAGTGAATTATCTGCAAAAGTTGATTTGGAAACAAGGAATTTCTTTTATTTAAGGATAACAGATCAAGGGAAAGCACCAGAACTTCCACATTATAAATAGACAGTAGAAATTATTGTGCCACCACATCTAAAATACCTCCCTCTCCAACAGGGCTATTGAAACATATCTCTGTGTCACATGAAATACATCTTTGTTTTTCCAAACCATATAAATACAGACAGTATCTCCTGGAGGAGTAGGAGCTACATCAGACAGGTTACATGGCTCTCCCTAATTCCTTCTGGCAAGGCAATGAATCTTTGTGTTTGACTTCCCCCAGCTGGAAAAGGAGAAAAGTCAAACCTGCACTGTAGGGAAGATGGAGGAATGCTATATAAATATTTATTTAGTACAGATGGAACTATTGCCCATCAACATTAACTGTGTGTATTTATCAATGTGCACAAATAATGCACAAAATTCCTTTTTTGTTGTTTTTATGTTTGGGGTAATAAATCCACAGCTGCCAGGACACAGATTCAATGCTCTTGGGTGTCACATAGAATCTAAAATTTTCTAGATCTCAGTTGTGCTGCAGAGCACAGAAAATCCCAGAATAGCTGGGGTGGGAAGGGACCTCTGGAGATCATCCAGAACAAGGCAGGATCACCTGGAGCAGGTGACACAGGGACACATCTGGGTGGATTTGGGATGTCTGCAGAGGGGGGGACTCCATGCCCTCCCTGGGCAGCTGTTCCAGGCTCTGCCCACGGAAAGAACTTCCTCATGTTGAGGTGGAACCTGTGTTTAGTTTATGGCCATTGCTCCTCATCCTGCCACTGGCCACCACTGAAAAGAGTTTGGGAACATCCTTTGGCACTGACATTCCCCAGTGTCCCACAAAAAGCAATTTATTGTGTCTGGTAAGGCTCAGAATTGCCAGTGGGTGTGGGGGTTTCACCACAGACGGTGTGTGGGGAATTTCCCCGTGTGAGTCACGGCATGAGCAGAGGTTTGGGGTTTGGGTTGAGCACAGGAGGTGCAGCCAGGCCTGCACTTTAACAACTGGCAGGAAGAAAACCTGACCTTTGGGCTCCCCTGAAAATCCATTTGCACAACAAACCACTCGTGCACAGCGATCAGGTGCTGCTTCAGCACAGCAGAGTGAAGCACATTGGCCCTGGAAGGGTTTTTGTTCAATTGCCCTTGGCTAGAAAGCACTTAAATATTTTCTTACGTGTTTAGGTGACACCAAGCACAAGCTGGGAGCTGATGGGAAGAAATGGAGCACGACCAGCACATTGACAGTCCTCTCCTATGGGCCCAATGCCACAGCCAGCTGCATCATCCACCACCCAGCCCTGAGGGGAGAGAAGCTGATGGCATCTTTCCACTTCCAGGACCTCCCCAGGATGGGTATTGGAAGCTCCTTCCCATTCTACTGCTCTGAGGTGGTCAAAATTGCACAGATACACACAGGGAAAGCTAAAGCCCAGAGCCTGCTGCCCTGTGTGTGGAATGTGTTTTTAAAGGAGAAGGCTCCCTGGGGCAAAAAGAATTTGGAGTTCTTCCTCGGGGTCAGGTTGGAACAGCAGCACGGCCTCTGCTCTAAGACATCCACAGAATAGTGCTTCACCTTCATTTTATTCCTCATTTCATAGCATTAAATATATTCAGAGGGCAGAGAAACTGAGGGTGGGAGAGTAGGACTGTGAGTGTAACCCCAGATCAGACAGAGAACCCAAACAGCCCAGAGCATGGAGCTTACAGGGCAGGTTTAGCTTTTCCAGGATCAGTTCAAGTGGCAAAGTGTGTCTTCTGATTTATGTCATGTTTGGGGGGGGCTTCCTTTAGGATCCAAACAACCAACCAGCCCTCCTGCAGCACCAGAGAGTCCAGCAGGTACCAGCTCAATACCAACACCAACCCACCAAAACCTCCCACCAGATCTCACATCTGAGTGTAAGTTTGGTCTCTGTTACATGAATTTATCAAACTGGGGTGGAAATGCTGCAAGAACAACATTACATCCCGTGTTACAAAGAGCTGTGGGACATTAAACACGGCATTTATTGCTTGTTTTCTCAGTTTCCAGCCATGCAAACAGCCAAAGTCTCTCTCCTCAGATGCAGCAGGAGAGGGGGGGGATCCAGGCTGGGATCCTCTGGATGGGTTGCACTAGATGGCACTGTGCAACAACACAAACCTGTGCCTGTACCAGGCTGCACTTACTGAGTTGTTTCCAGTGGAATCAAGAGCTCCACTGCCCAAATAAGTGGGCCAAACCCCACCAAGGGTTTTGTGCCTGCTTAGCATGAGAGGCCCTGCAGTGAAAAGTCAATGGCTGCTTTAGAAATGCACGAATTCTGTGTTTATTTTTGTTTAAAAGCGCTACATTGGTGATCACAAACATCCTGATAAACAATTCATGTGTGTGTTGATAAACACACATGGAAGGGGAGCTTGAATCTTTTAAGAGGGTGATGGTCTTTAAGGTCCTTTTTAACCCCAAATCATTCTGTGGTTGTGTGCCTTTCACAAGGGTTTGACACACACCTGAGAGGGAGGAAAATGCAAAGTTTTGGTACATCATCATTGTTTTAGCTTTACAAATCCAAGTTAATTACACAAGGATATATTGTCTGTGTCCATAAGAAAGCCAGAACTCGTCTCTCTGTCTGTGCAGGGCCTGAAGAATCATCAGCTTCATCAGGAGATGAAGAATTGGGAGGTTCATCAGGTTATGGTGACCCCAGTGGTACGATTTACATCATCAGACACGGGGGGGTGGTGGCAAAGGACAGGGGTTGTCACACTGTGACTGCACCACTGGGGAATGTGAAGGCACTGAAGGAGTAGCTAAGGATATGAACACCAAGATATCTCCTTCAGGGAGAAGGATACACACTCATTCCTGGATTTTCCAGCAAGAGAAGCAAACTGATGGACAGGGAAAGCCCCCAAATGACCAAAGAGTCAAAGCTCAGCTTTAATTCAGCTGCAAATGGGAACCATTGGGTTCCACAATGTGTAAGGGACCCTGAGGATTTTCTGTTCATAAAGTTTCAGATTTAAACAAAATCCAGCCTTAGGGGAGTGAGCACAGAGCTCTGAGTCAGGGGAAGTCCCAGGTGCTTCAAAGCTGCTGAGAAAACGTGCATTTCTTAAACATCTCTTGGCCCTTCAGAGAAATATTGTTCTCCTTTCCTTTCCTCCAGGGACTGAGACAGCATCCAAAGGAAATGTCTCAACAGAGGAACTTCCCAGGACAGAAGCCCCACTGCCACGTGAAAATGCAACTGTGATTTCCATCTTCACTGTTGGTAGGAACTCCTTAATCAGCTTCCAAACATGAAATGAGATTTCTGACACCAGGCTGGGTCTCTCTGACCACGTATCCCCCTCCAAAGCCTTTGTCAGTGCACCAGGGTAATGCTTGTAATTCTTGTAATTCTGGGGGTAGACCACAGAAACACAGCCATTTGTATCATCTAGAAAAAAAAAAAAGCTAAATGTTGCTGTTTGTTGTGCCACAGCACAAATCCACTGATTTCAATCAGCTTTCCTAATTCATGCAATTAAAATATTGACTTCATATCCCAAAATGAAGTCAAATGAGGTGAATTCTGCCCTTCTGCCATGTTCATCAGGCCTGGTCCGGGTTACTGTGTTAATTACCAGAGGCTCATAAAACATTTAATGACACAAACACCCCCCTGCCTCTGTTACAGAGCAAGATCCCAAATCCAAAGGCATCATAAAGAAGGAGAAGAACCTCTTGCTGCCAATCCTGGTGGCTGCCCTGATTTTCGTGCTGCTCATCATTGTCCTGCTTTTCATGATGAAGCTGAAAAAAGCTCATGGAGTGTGGAAGAGAGGTGGGTCATGGCCCTGGAATATTGACCATGGAATTGCTGTGTTAAGCCTGTCTCTGAGCTGGTCAGGCTGATTGAACCCCCATTTCAGAACTAGTCCCTCAGGATTTTCAGCTCAAGGCAGAGGGTGAGGAAGACTCATGAAAAAAACCCTCATTATCTTAATTACATTTGTTTTCTGCGCAGAAAATGATGTTTCAGAGCAGACACTGGAGAGTTATAAATCCAGATCTAATGAAGACAGTCCAGGCCATGAGAAGAATGGACAAGGTAAAACACTTTAACCAACATAAACTAATTCCTGTTGGGCCATTTCCACAGATAATAATAAATAATAAATAATAATAGTAATAATAAATGTGTATTTGTGTTTCAGCTGCCAATCACAAGCCCAACCTGCAATATGTAACAGAAGGATATGAGGAAACCACCCAGAAGAATCCCAGTGACAAAACCACTGCAATAAGTGAGAAAATGTTTGCATGTGGAAAGGAAACAGATGTATAACCATGGGAAACCTGTGCAATGTGCAGAAACACCCCTTTTTCCTCATGTCAAAGATCTCAGGTGTCATGATTTCAAGGAGCAGGAGCAGCAGCAGCTGCTCTCCATCCAAAAGCCAACTGGCACTGTTTTATTGAATAGCAGGACAGGTAGATGGAACTGGTGCTCCTGGAAACCTGTCAGTAATAGACTTGTTCACCTGTAATCCTCAGAGGATTTCATTGTCCACTGCCAGAAATAGAGCTCATCAATCCCATCCCAGATCCCACCAGCAATCGGGGTCCTCTGAAGATGTTCAATCCTGTACAAGGATAACATTTCTCACCTGTACAAGGATAACATCCCTCCCTCCTGGGCACAGCATCACCAGTTACAGTCTCCCACATCACCCCAAACTTCCAGGGGTGTTACAGAGAAGATGGATGTCCTTTAAGGTCCCTTCCAACCCAAACCATTCTATGATTTTATGCTCCTATGAACGTGAAGGGGATGCAGGATGTTACACATGGGACCACCCCCCCAAATCCAGGAATGAAGTCACTTCCCTGCCAGCAGGCAAGGTGGGAGCTTCACCAGGACTTTACACCCGCAGAGCTCTGCTACAGCATCACCTTCCCCGTTGCAGGAGGGCAAAACCGAACCCCCGAAATAAAGGACATGTACGTGACGACAGAAAGCGCTGGTTTTGTCGTTCGAATTTTTTATTTCTCTCTGGGAAAAATAGTGCGGAGTGTGTTTGGATATCGAACGAGAGAAATATCCCTTTCTGTTCCCGGGGGGAGTGGAAATAATCCCGTTTTTCGGTGGAAAAGCGGCTCCGCCCGGGCGCTACCACAGCCCCACACGGGGGGGGAGGACGCGCTCCCCCCGCTCCCCCCGCGCTTGGTACGTGCGGGCCGCGTCCTCCGGGTTACCATGGCAACGAGGGGGAACGGCCGGGAATGGGACCGGGAATGAGCCGGGAACTGAGAGGGTGAGAGGGGATGGAGCCATGGGAGAGGGGATGGAGCCATGGGAGAGGGGATGGAGCACAGGGCACCGGGAGAGGGGACCGGAATGAACGGGACAGGGGACAGGGAGAGAGGACATGGGACTGGGGACGGGGAATTGGGATGGGGAAGAACTGGGGGCAAGGACAGGGGCTGAGGGGTGTTGGGGACAGGGGACCAAGAGAGGAGATCAGGGACAGAAGGCGTGGGATGGGGGACTGGGTGAAGGGACATGGGAAAAGGGATGGGGACGGGGAGGTGGGAAAAGGGATGGGGG
>VYXB01008943.1:59199-88003 GCA_013397135.1 Pachyramphus minor | reverse complement strand
TGATTCTATGATTCTATGTAACAGCCATCACTGAAAAGCAAAGTAAGACTTAAACAGCAATTTTAATAAATAAGAATTTACTATGGAATTTCCTCATGAGAGAGATTACTCTGGAAAGTTAAAATCAAAGGCAATTTCCTTCACAGCATGATATTGTCACAATCTTGCCACACTACACTGCTAAATTTTGGAAAAGATAATCAACTCATTCATGACAGAACAGAGATACTTTTGGTAACACTTTTCAGGAGCAAGGATAAAACCAGCTTAGTTTTTTCTTGATAGAATTTTTCCTCTCTCACTAAATGTCTTGCATTTATCAGCATCATAGTTGTCATGTATCACACGTGTAATTGAAAGCAAAATCAATTTAGGACTAAAAGATATATCCAAACTCAATCTTTGTGTAAAAAATATGTCCACTGGTATACGTAACAGCCTTAGAAAGCACCCAGCATGTTCAGAAAGAGATTTAATCTGAATCTAATATTTTGCTTTTCCTTGAGAAAAGGTTTTGTTGCTTCTATCAGTTCCATCATGAAGCTTTAAAGAAGTTCCTGTACAGAGCACTAAGATTACCAAAACATTCCTGATTTCAAGACAGACTGCAATTACTTCATCTAAACATGCTGAAATTCCTTCACTGTCACCTGCTCATTAATACAACTCAGAATCACAAAATTGAATCGGACCTCTCAAGGTCATCTAGACAAACCCCTGATTGAGATGGGGCACACATTACCATTCAGTGAGGTGAATGGCAAAACACAGCAAAACAAAGTGCAGAACTTCACTTTCCTATGGTGATTTTATTTTTTTTTTCCTTTTCCAGTTTAACTGATTGAGGTTTCCCTGTTTGTGACTTGTCACCTCTGCCTTCTAGTTTTCTACTGTACACACCTACATACTACCTTCTCCTACAACCACGAAATTTACAGAGTGGAAGGCAGGAAATATCCCCCCTGCCGCCCCCCTGCCTTATCTTCTCTCGATCTTTTCTAAACAAACCCACCTTTCCTCAGGCTCTCCACCTACCACAAGCTACAGCTTTTTGCGTAACTTACTAGATTTATTCTGAACTCTTAGAGTTTAATAGTATGGACTTTAAACTAGGAGACTGAAAATAGGTTTCCGGATACAGTCCCATATGCCCTGTGGAGAAATGCAATCACTCCTGCTGATCTGCAGGCTTTGCTCCTGCTAATGAAGCTCAACAAGCAGTTAGTTCATCTTTGCTGCTGCAAGGGTGGGCTGCTGACCCCTGTCCAGCCTGTGTTTCCCACAAGGCTGCTCCAAACTTAACCAAGCGGCCCTCAAGGCCATGCAGTGGACTACACCAGCCCAGGTGCAGGACTTCATGCTTGTCTTGGCTGAACATCATGAAGTCCTTCCTGTCGTCCCATTCTGACATCTAATAAGGCTCTTATTAGAGTCAGCTTTTTTAAATTTCTATCTCTTTCCCCTCCAGTTTGGTATCACTTGCAAACCTGAGATAAGTGCAGCACATCATGTTGTCCTGGTCACAGAAAAGGACATGAACTAGGACTGGCTCCAGGATCAGCTTCCGCACCCACCATGCCACCAGCAGCTATCCAGTCAGACTTCAAACCACTGGGGAGACAAAGAATCACATCTTTGAGCCCTGTGGTCCTCCCAGCTCTTGCCCTCACATCACAGTCCATCTCTCTCAACCAAATTACCCTATCTGTCTGGGAGGATGGCAAGGTATAAACACTGAAAGCTGTGCTACACTTCTACATGACTATATTCCCATACAATAAATGAGTGATATTAGATTTACTTTGGGATTTATAAATTCCATTACAAGCATCAATGCATTGTTTTACTGCTGTAATATAGAACAGTGAGCTATAGATATTCTTTCTTTTGGTGTCAGTTTTACATAACACATAATTTTTACCCTCATAAATATTCTACTTTAACAGTACTTAATTATTCAAAGCCCAGGGTCTAACACTTAAAATCAAACCAATTCTGTAATGCTAAACATAGTATTTAAGAGCCTAGAACTGAGCAGATTTGCAAATTAAATTTGATTTGCAACTTTCAAATTAAGTAATTTTTACATAAGCTTATAGTGAAAGCTTGAATAGACTCTAAAAATACACAGAAATTATATACTTATTACTCAGAAGTAACTCTGTTATTCAATTTAACTGCCCTCTTATTGGTGTCAGCATTTACTTTTGATCAAATTCTATATTCTTACCATTTATGTCAGTCATTTTTACTCTGTAAAAACTGCAAGCACTTTAAAGTGGGGGAATTAACAAGAATTAAGAAAAGAAACCACTGTGTTTCTACTAAATCACCCATTCTTTCACATCTCTCCATTCAAAATTAAACTCATATCAAGAAACAGAAGAATCTCCATCATATACAAAACAAGTACCATTTTTCTTGTAAGAAATTTATTACTATCCAACTTACATGCATTTTGGTATGTTGTCTTTGTAAACAATTTTTTTTTGGTGGTTGGTTATGACTTCTTGTAGTCTTTTTCTTATTCTCTGCTTTACATACCCCTAAACCAGAAAATTTCCATCCTGAAAGACAAGCTCCTCTGTCTCATCTGATGTATAGTAGAGCATTTGTTTGATTTTTCTGTCCTCTAATACACAGTATTAAAATAATCTATTATTCTAAGCCTCATTGCTTGCAAATTTGCTGTTAATAGCTTCTTCCTACTGCACAGTTTACAGCCAAGAATCACCATGAGTGTTGGCTTGTCTGCTGCCTAGTCTGAGGGCTATCCTGTAATTACCCTGTCGGAGTCCTCCATAAATACTCATTGACAAAACCAGTTAAATGGTGCAGCAAACAAGAAAATCTGTTATGCTTACAGTAAGTTGCTTAGTTTAAATCTATCAATGTGCTCCTCAAGAGCTTGAAACTATATTAAAACTTGTTTTTTAAGACATGATCAGAATAGCCTTGAACTTGAACTACAGTAGTGGCAATAACAACTCCATAGCTTTTTCAATGTCCTTAAACCTTTACCCTTTGTGAAATAAAATTCTTTCAAAGCTTGCCAACACCATATTAAATCCCTATAGTAGTAGCTACAGAGACCAGTAGCTAGCCACGTTGTCCTCAAAAGACAATAGCTGGCCTTTTCACAATATCAAAGTCCAATATAAAATTATTTTATAAAAATCACAATAAAAATACAGTTGCATTTCTTAAATTATTAATTGCTGCAGACAATGAAAGAAAAAAAGTATGACTGTGTCCTGAGTGAGACTTTTGCAAAGCGAATCAGTATCACTGTAACACATGCAGTTGTATTTAAGCTTCGGAAATTCAAAAAGTAAATTCTGAACAGTGATCACAAGTTACAACAAAGCATTTCCCCTAAGATATTCCCTGAACTATTTCTGTTTATGCTACAAGAATTTAGTATATATTTTAGAAGATACTTACAGATTTTATCACATCCTCCTTGTTGTGAATCTCTATACTGGAAAAATACATGCAAGAGTACAAATGTATAAAGTTAATTATCCTTTTTTCCAAATTTTTAGATTCTTCCAATAGTCTAAAAATAGTCTTTCCAATGACACTGTCATAAATTGTCATTACTTTCTTCACCTTCTATTAGTAATACTATATATTTTCATTGCAGAAGGACAACAACAGAAGTTCAGCCAAAGCAAGAAGAGAAGCAACTTCATTGTCATTAGGGATTCCAGCTGGTGTTTTCTTTGATTTATTAAGAATCCTCATATTTAAAGAAAAACAAATTCCTGGAGAACACTGCAAGAGGACAGTTAGTAAATAAATACGAGTATTACAACCAACGTATATCTAGCTTTTAATGCCTAAATGCCCCTTGAAGAGTTGAACCAGGACTTATTTCAGAGAATCACAACTTCATGTGAAAGCCAAAAAACGGCTATTTCTCGTAAACAGAGTTTTGACTGTTCGTTTCTCTCCCTTACCCCAACCATCTCTATTTAGACAGGTTTGGGGTTTTTTTGCATTTTTAGCCAGGATACATATTTTTTAAGTTATACAAAATGCATCTCTTATCTTATTGAAACACATCATCTTGTGTATTCTCAGTATAACATCATTTTAGTTTTTTCCTTAATATAGAGAATTTAAAACTTAATCATCTGTGCTTTCTTTCTCCCCTACCCCCTCTCCCCCCCACCACAGTTAAAGAACTTACTAGGATTGCATAGCCACAATCAGAGGCTTCTTTTCTCAGTGCAACTGTATTAAGACCACTCTCATCTACATAAAAAAAAAAAATATCCTCCTTGTCTTTACTAATATTCTTGTATAACACCTCTTTCTCGTGCAGAGACAATTTTATAGACTCAAGAGTGATTTTTCTAGCTTGGAAGCCATCTGTACTGCTGAATCTTTTGTGAACAATTCGTTATTGGTACCACGGCAGCAAATTCATACAACTCCACTCAAAAATCTTCAAGTTTAGAAGCAAAACCAGAAATACTAAACCCAATAAACAAATCAAAAGGTTTGTAAAGACTGTGCTATCATTAATTTTAAAAGAAATCATTGACTGCTTCAACAAAGTGTATTATCAAATACTAAAAAGAAAATATAAGAAAGAAATATAAAATGGAGAGAGGATGAAATAACCATCATCTGACAAAGATGGACTTAAGGTGGCTAAAGGAAAATGCTGAGCAGTGAATAGGACACTGTGGAAGTCTAAAGCATAATGGTATAAGCAAGTGAAAGTCTCGTTTCAAATCCAAGGTTATTTACTTTACTGTTCTCAGCCCTAAGCAGTTTCAGGAAGTAGGAATGGGAGGTTCAGGACTGCTGCCCATATATCACTTTCTTGATGCTTAACTCAACTGCACGTTTGTATTACAGGCCACTATTGTCTGCAAAGTTCAGACCTGTAACACTTCACTTTCCTATCAGAGCATTGCCACAGTGGTATGACAATTTTCTTAAGTCAAGATAAAAGGAGAACAGACAAGGAGCTTTGTCACAATCTATTCTCTCTAATGGTTCCCTTCCACACCATTTCACAGCCAGCCACTCCAGACATCAAGAGATAACTGGATCAGAGCTTCAGCTCTCTGCCTAATGTTTCAGGAGAAAAATAACTCAAAATCATTGTCTTATACACATGGCCTAAAGCTAATAGGTTTTGGTTTTTTGTATAAATTGAGGTCCACTTTGTCATGCAGAGTCAAACTCTGTCCTGCTTCAATAATAAATAACTGATTTTTTCAGACTGGAAGAAATCACTAATTTGCATTAAGACCTGGTATATTTTGCAGCTGGTTCTCCCATGATAGGAATCAATTTTTGTATAAAAATGCTCTAAACAATGAATCACTTTAATGTTTTATTTCTTTCAGAGAAGCACACATTTTAGGGAAATAGAGGTTATTCAAAACAAGTCAAATGTGGTACATCTGTAGTTGGCTTCTATCGCTGTCCTCTATCCACCAAGAAAGTAGTGCACTTCCATACCTTTTCCTTCCAGAAAACTCACTATTTTTTGAATTCCTTTGAAATTAAAAAAGAATGGTTAACAGAATTGTTACAGAATTAAACAGAACTGTTGCTAAAGAGTTTCCATTACAGAGGGGGAAAAAATTAACTATTTTCCCACAAAAGCAGTAAAAAACCAATCACCAATCAGTCCCTGCAAAGACAAACCGTCTTCAATAAACCTTTATTTTGCATAATAGAACCTTGATGAGAAAAAAAAAATAAAAAAGCAAAATATACAAAGTGTTTGAAACCAAAATGCAAAAATCCAGATACTTAAAAAACACACTGGGTTTGCTTCACACGATAAAGATTTGCTTTCACAACTTCAAAGAATTTACAGTAACAGCATATTGTCAACAGCTACGATAATTTCTTCACTCTGACCGTGCCTCCCACTCAGAGCTGGAAAATCAGTTGGAAATTTCCATTTCCCAAGACTTCGTAAAAAATAAAAAGTAGCAAGAAAGACATTATATTATGTAAATTGCTTTGGATTGAAATTTAAGAGAAATTTCCTAGAAACACAAGTTTAAAAAGTTACCAGTACTCAATAGCTTAATTATGTAAGTACAAATTAACAGTAGCAGTTACCACCTGGGAAAGTGAGGGGAAAGGAAGAAAAAGAATCCACCACTCAACCTTACAGTCTAATTCTCCTAATGAGAGACCTTGCATTGTTTCATAGTTGTCCATTTCCATTACCTTTTCCATCTACTAGTTATTCCCAGTGACCTTTTGGAAGGTCACTAACTTTTCAGTTAGTTTACGTTTCACTTTATGTTTTCTCAGAACAGTACTCTGCTGCTAGGTAAGATGCTCTACTAAACCCAAAATTATTTGGCTTCACCCTAAAATACATAAAGATCAAGACAGAACCCCTCGTTTTAAGGGGTTTAACCCCCTGTTCCCCTCGTTTTAAGGGGTTTAACCCCCTGTTCCATCTTTTCACATGATCATTTGAGAAATCAAAAGAGTTAATGTAAAATTACTCTTAAAACCCACTACAGCATTCCTATTTTTAGTTCTCCCCTACCGGGCACTTTATCACTTGCTTTTCAAGAAACAAGGGACAACAACTAATCTTTCAAAGCTTAAGTCTCTGTTCACCATACAATCAATGGGACATCAGATACTGGGAACCACTGAAACACAGTAATTAGTACCTATCATTTGATCTGCCTAACAACTGCAAGAGCTGTTCATAACGTTTGCATGGCACCAGCGAGAGACACTCACTGAACTCTTCTGTCCTTCTCCCGAGCTTGAAAATACCAGAATGGTTTGCTCTTACATGAACAAAAATCTTAAATCCACAAGATTACCTATCAACCTAAAAAAAGGTTTTGTCTGCTCGAGAGAGCTATATACAAGCAGTACATTGCCGTATCAGCTGGTTTAACAGTTCTTAAGCAAGCACATCTGCATTCCAGTTCTTGGTTTCCACAGACTTACTCTATCGCAGTTGTAAAGAATACCGTATTTGAAACTAAAAGAAATAAGCACTACCCTAGAGAATGTAAATGGCATAGGAGCAGGTATTCAAGCACTTAATTATTTGGCACTGGTAGAAGTGCAGGGGTGTGTCCCTATTAGCATGTCAGGACAGAAAATGAGGGTAATGAGGCCTTCAAAAGGCTCTTTAGAAGTCAATTTAGCCTTGTCAGACATTTACTGAATGTGGTATAATTGCAAACACTGCCAACACAAGAAGCTGAATATGATCCAGAATAGCTGTAGTATCTACAATATCAGGGAAAGAAAGTAAAGGCATGTGGATTGAAAGGATGCAAGGACTAAAATTACAGGGGAAGGGAGCAGAGCAGCCATATCCCATTCAAAGGTTTTTATCTTAAAGTCTTGCTCTCCCTAGTCAAACTCAACAGCATGATGCACAAAAAGTAGAGTACTGATGAACAGACTGCTTAAAGAAGCATCTCAAAAGCTTAAAAATGTCCAAAGATTACTGTACAGTACCATAGGAATAAGAAGGTCTCTTGATTTTAATTATACTTTAAAGGGACATCTGCTTCAGTTGTATTTTATGTGCCGAGTCAGACCAGATCATTAGCAGGTATTGAATATGATCAGCAAGACTGCAAGAAAATAACTAGGATGAGATAAGTTTAAAGCAAATAATGAAACCACATCAATTTATCTTAAGGAGAGCTGAAAGGCATCATGAGCCAAGTGATGTTTCACAGCTACACCACCTAGCCACATCAGGCATTTAAGAAGTTATTTAAAAAAGGGGCAAAAATATTTCCACCCTTCTATGTTGGTCAAATTATCCAGACATTTTTAAAATTTCATTTCAAAAAGACCGTGTACCTTCCTACCCATGGGAACACACACACATTAGCATCATACTTTCATAAAAACCCAGGAAAAAGAATGCTATCTGATGCAATACTTCTGCTTTAGAAGGAAGCAGTCCTTTACTCATATCCAACCCCAATATATCCACAAGGATTAGAACATGACAAGAAAAATAATTCCATACATTCTCCCCAACTCACCTAATGTTGCCAATCAGAATCAACATTGCTACTGAGAAAGATGGATATATTATACAGTTGTTTTTGCAGTAAATGAAATATTTTGATAATTGCAATAAATGTAAAAATGAAGATTTGGGACTATCTACAACGCTGAAATGTAGTAAGTCTTCAATAAATGGTAAATAAAAAACAGTAGTCTGAGGAGAGAAATCTCATATTTCACATAAACCTAGTAGGAATAAATGCCTTAAATCAGACACCATCTTTACAATGGGCTAGCCATCTTTGAGGCTTGGGAGACTGAGCCACAACAGTTATTTGGGTTGTGAACTGCAATTCTGTTGCTGAGAATGCTGTGCTGCTTGCTAACACCTGCTTCATGTAATGGACTGTCGTGTCACTTCTGCATGTATATCAGCATATATAACCAATTCATCAAGGGCAGTCTATGCAAATTACTGTTCTAGTATTTATGTAACATCAGTAGCTGGTGCTTAGGAGAACCCTTGCATATTACTTCAGCCTTGTGAATTTCACTTTGTTCCTGTTTTATTTACACACAATATTTTTATTTTACTTTTAATAAATGTCTAACTTGTTTATGAAGATCTCACTTGGTGTCCATAAGCTTAAATATAGCTTTGCATAAACGCACAGAATCTTTGTTCAGGATTTGTACAAGCACCAAACACGAATGGCAGTGCAGAGAGCATGGGTAGAAGTTTGATACCTCTATAGCCTAAATCAGGTGCTGCTGTCAGCTGCCTCCTTCCATTGCCTTGGCTTTCATTATCTCCCATGCTGTGGCTTTCAGAGTCAGACAGAACCAGACTGCAAAGTGAGCAGGATGAAAAAGAACACAGGAATAGAAAAATATTTTTCAGTTGAATCAGTTCCTGACCTAGGTCAGTAATATGGCTGCACAAACTCCAGTGCCATTGCAGAGAGACAGAATGGCAACTCCCTAAACAGACGCCAAAACAATAAAATAAAAGACTTATGCTGAAGGACTTGCTTTGCAGAATCCTTTCAGACCTGTGTTACTTTTTTTTATTTTGAGTGGGTTTTGTTTCTCATTTGTTTTGTTTGTTTTTTCATTCTGACACATCGCCCAGTACAGCACTGAACTAATTTCTCATCTTTCATGACTTGGACTGTGTTAGTCCCCCATTACACTGGATAAGAGCTGACTAAATATGAGTTAAATGTCAATTTGGTGGGCAGGCTTTCTTTTAATCTTATGTTTTGTAAAATCTGGTTCAGGCTGGTCTACCTGTTGATTTAATGCTTGCTTTAAATTATATCAAGAAAGAAAAAGTTAAAACCACCAAAACTCAGCAGCTTGTGAAGGAAGCCTTAAAGTTGTCAAAAACTAGACCACATGTAAATCACATGAAGAAAACAGACCATACTGACTAGCTTAAAACAGGTTTTTGACCTGTGTTATCTATTATATTTTTCAAGATAGTATGTATGATTTGAATTCTATCCTTTGGCATTTAATTAATTTAAATATTTTACCCAGTGACTTTATCTGAAATTATAACAGCTTAATATATGAGATTAAAAAAGGGGCCTCTTTCTTTCAGCAAATACTTAAGTTTGAGCTACCACCAAGCAACTCAATTTCTTCATTTTTACAAATGCAATTGCAGAGTAACCATTATTGCACTAGGACCCTATCCACTTTCTAATTCACCAACAATGTAACAACAATGTGTTATTGTTAAAATAAATAGGATGTGATTTTTGTTCACATGTAACATCTAATCTTACTGCTAGGTTAGTCAGAAAGTGCTCTCCTTAAAAAAACACACTGACATCAGAGCACTAAAGTACACCTTCCAATGGCAGCACTGCCAGTTAGGACTTGGTTATAACTGTTACAAAAAATGACAAAATGAAATAAATAATTAAAACCTTATAACCATCAGAACAATAAATACCACTGGATATATTACTAAACTCAACCAATGTACCTATATTGATACTGTGGCAAGTTCTCTGGGTCATTGCTAGGGATATTGCTGTTCAGATAGGAATGGGAACACACAGTGTTATGAAGCCACTTAAGATACTGTATTTCATATATGCCTAAAGGGGATCCACTAGATGCATTTGATTACAAATTGGCATAAGAAGATAGAAAGCTCAAATCTTGAAAACCAAATCAAAACACAATAATACCTCCTGATTTGCACTTAGATCACTTAGAATGGTTTGGATTGGAAGAGACCATAAATATCATCTAGTTTCATCCCTCTCTGCCATGGGCAGGCTAGACAAGGTTGCTCAAAGCCCCATCCAACCTAATCTTGACCACCTCCAGGGATACAGCATCCACGTCTTCTTGGGGTTTCCAAATCCTAACACACAATATATGAATATACTTTTAAAAGATTCTACCTAAGTATCTGTCATCTATTGCAGATCAATTATTTTAAAATAATCAAACAAGACTATTATTTCAGCATTTTCTTCATAAACCAAGTCAACCTCCAGATAGCTGAAAATAAAACAAATCTGAGAAACAAACTTGACCTATGTTAAGGTTTCTTCAGATACATCCTCCTCTTTTCCACCTGGAAGTCTTTCCTAAACAAAATGAAAAGATTTTAACATTTCCAGGTTTCCCTGCACAATTTGTTGCTCTGGTAAGACTATGAGTCTGAGCAACCTACCAGGATCCTGAGAAAGCACCTATACACTGTGTGCAGTGGTTGCGCATTTGCATATCATCTAACACGCTTCAGGACCTGCAATGTGTGTTCTTTCCTACATATTTGTCTGGAAATCCGATGTATAAACACAAGAATTCTGCTTAAGAATGCCTGGAGTCCTCTTCAATACCACAAAAATCTCATTCAAATACTCCTTCACTGAGAAAGACCTATCAGAGTTGCATATATTTCTCTTGATGGAACAAATAGACAGGGATTCAAAAGCGCATGGCCTGGAATAACATTAGCTATTTCAAGTATCTGGAGTAGATCGATACATACTGGCACTTGGCTGAGTTACTCTCCACCCCTCCTTGTAGCTGTTCAAGGAAAATCAACTATCTCAACATCTACTTAAAGTTCCTGTAATTCCTTAGCCTTCCACATACATAGTTCAGATCAATTTTTGCATTGAACAAGTCTCAGATGGGGTTATATCTCAAGATATTAGAAAATCTACAGTATTATAGGCAGTATTTTGCTGGGGGTAGCTTTTCTGTTTGTAAGATTTTCCATGAAAAGGCAAGAAATCCTAATATCCAGTATTAAAGATAATTAGGTTTTTTAATAGATGATTTTCAGAAATCAGAATTTCATACTGTACCTACCACCATTGTTCTCAGACTAGTCACTTTAAGGCTTTCTTTTGCCAGTATAGTATACTAATCAGTTAGCTTTAACAGGAATCCCAGACTTTTACTAATTAATTCTTTCATTCTATGAGATCAGCCTTAAATTTAATTTTAGAGACTATACAGCAAACTCATAGTGGATTCTTAGTGTATTAGTGATGATGAACTTTTAATCTGAACATAGGATAATTCACAAGCCTACGCAAATTGCAGTTGTATATACTCAGACTGCAGAAAGTTCCTCTTGACATTGTTACTAAGCCTATTTGTAATTATCTTTTTATAAAAAATACATAATGAAAAGGATTTAATAACACAAGATGTAGCTGCATCTTGAAAGCTTACCCAAATGTTACCAGCAGAGATCCTATGGAATATGGACTACGTAATACAGACAAGATATAGCCAAGAGCATGACCCTGTAGAGTTAAGAAATACAACAATGCATAAGAAGAAAACTTACACAGCAGAATATCAGGATCTAACAGCATAACTACCTTTCAGTTTTCAAAGCATGATTTTCCAGACAATATGTCAGAGTACACTCAATAACCAAATGTTTGGGTGCAGACGTAGTCCAGTATTCTTGGAACTAGGAATTACTGCTGGGAAAATGTAAATTTCTGTTCTCCAGGAGTGCATCAAGACATTAATATGAAAAAAGAGGTCAAAGTTTCCTAGAACAAAAATACAAATGTCTTAACTAAAAAAAAAAACCCACCTAGTAAGAGTGTGGTTATTCCTTTTAGCATTCCAGTGGAACACCAATAACCAAGTGTAAACACAGTCCAACAGCAGGTACTGCACAACAGATACCTAATTGACTGTGTCATAATTTTAACCATGTTCTGTACAAATGCCAACATTGTATATCAGATATAAAATAAAGTAAAACTTGGTTGAAATGGATATGGTAGCACCCACATAATTTTATATATCCTCTACACTGTCTGTCAGCAGAATACACCGGCTGCAGAAAAACTATAGCTCCTTTCTCTATTTCTACCCTTCCTTGCCTGGGTTATGCTTCCTGACATCTCATCAACTTCCTTGCACAGTATATGCCAAACAACCCACACACTGTATCTGGAAGAAAGCAACACTAAATTCTTTAGAAGTTATCAACTGCACATCAGGCATTTACTGGTACAACATAAAAGATCAGGGAAGAAAACAAGGTCATTTTAGAACATTCTCTGCATTTCAGAGTAATCCCAAAGGTGAACATGTGAAAAGGGCATGATCTCACACTGCACTTGCTTTCAAAGAACATCTAATTTTTTATAGATGTCCATACGAATCACCTTTTACTGCTCAAATACTATAACCCCTTCCAGATTCTAGGTCTTATCAACACAAGGTTTGTATCTATTGATACACATCAGTTTAGTACATCCACCTTTTTTTAAATGTGTCAATTTGCTTGTTCGATTCATTACAGTCAACACCAAAGGAAATGCAAGCTAATTTATTACTTCTACTGTTTTTTCTTTTTATACTGTATTATGCTGGTGAAGAAAATCCTGCAGATCCTCATGATATTTGAAATAACCAGAAATAGTATCTTGACACCTTCCGTAATCACATTTTGAATGTTCTGCAACAACCATAATTTCCAGTGAATTATTTTCTTTGTGATGCATAGTAATTTACGTTGTGACTATTTTAACTTATGCCTGCTACTCCCTTAATCCAGATTCCATTTCAAAACAGTAACTATGACTACCAATAGCTAAAATGCAAAATCTAGGAACATGTGCCACAGAGGTTCTGACCGCACTTGCTTGTGGCTGATGATACGATACTTAAAGATGTGACCAGAGAGCAGATGCAAGCAGAGGAGTTCCACAGCTGCATCCTTGTGATGGAGGCTGCACATCATGCTGAGCACAGCTTGCAGAGTCTGGCATCAGTTGTCCCCTGAGACTCCCTGTCATCTGTACCTCAAAGATCCTGCTTCCATTTGCTTTAAAAAATGAGACAAAGCACTAGCCAACGTTTTGAGTAATAAGAAAGTACCTTTGGAAAGGTAATCCTGCAATCAGCTACATTATGTTTTGAGGGTTCTTGTAAGATAAAATTAATTTCTACATAAATTGCAGCCACATCAGTGTCAAAGAATGAACCTGAAAATTTAGACAAGAACTCTTAGTTTTATACTAGAAACATTAGAAGTGGGCAGTTTACCTCATTTCTTTACAGTACTAATTACCCCTTATGCAAGCTTATAGTCACTTAGTAACTTAGTGGTAACTGTCTTTGTTTCAAAAATATTGATAACTAGATTATGAAACTACTGGTTCAGTAAAAATAACATCTTAAAATAAAGGACATGTCAGTCAAGTTATTCCTATTCTAGGAAATTCTGTGTACTCTGAGTCAGATTGCTTTGACAGATAAAAGCACATAGTCACGACATAGCTTAACAAAGTCGCATGTGCATATATTATGTTTTGAGAATTTGTTGAATATCAATTCTATCCAATCCTTGATATCTTTGTAATATGCTCAAAATGAAAAAAAAACCAACCATGCTTTAAAAGAACATTTCTATAATTAGGAAAACAATTTTAATATCACCCCTTGAACTGATAAATTCCTGTTATGATTTCAACTGAATTGTCTGCATAGGTAGCACTATAACACTCAAAGAATTTGCATTTCTTTTATTCTATTTTCTATATACATACAGGTATTTGACAAAATGTGTTATTAACATGTCACACTATCAGAGATAAAGCATTCTATGAGAAAAAAAATAAGGTACCATATTACTACATTTTTATCTGCACTCTTTTGCAAGGAATGCTGTAAGACAACTTCTAACAAATAGAGGAACTAGGTCAAAGGCTAATGTTAAGACATATGAAGATGTGTATGTTGAGATAAATTCGTATTCGTCTCTCCTGTGTTGTTTACTGAAGCCTCAACACATGGACAATGTAAGAGACTATATTTTGTATTTATGAAGGGAAAAAAAAAGAGGTGAAGAGTTTCTAAATTTTCTTTCCATTTAGATTCATATGCAAAAGAGAATGAAGTTTGAACAACAGTAAAGCCAAAAAGCTCTCCTTGAGGGAAGGAGTAATATGCTTTAGCAGGTGCAAAGGAAGCCAGAGCACAGCCAGCTAGCTAGCAGAGAAGTTTGCACCTGAATCCCAAACACTTAAAGAATGCAAAACACTTGTGTCCAGTGCTCCATTCCCACAAATGTGTCCTAACGTGCACTCATTCACAGCCAAAAATCCAGATCTACAAGACTGCTTTAGTAATCATTATTTATTTGCTATTCTGTGAGCTTCTCACTTTTTCCAAATGGTTTTAAAACCAAGCTCTATGACCAAAAGGAAAAAAAAAACCAAAACAACCAAAAAAACCCCAATTTTTCAGTCCTTCTGCTATGTGCAGGAGCTTCCTGAGCAAAACTGACAAGCAACTGCCAAGACTGCTTTAATTAAGTATCAGCTGAATGATACCTTTTGATCTCTAAATCATTGTCATTAGACAATCACTAATTGTCATTAGACAATCACTAAAAAAGCATGGAGTTCACAAAACCCAAAAGAAACAAAACATCTAACCGGACTGCAGACAAAGTGTACAGGGAGAATAAGAAATAGGAATTATGCACTACAAGGGATTCCTCCTGAGCCTGGAAAGAAGCCAACTGATAGGATATCAAATTTTCACAGAAATGGCATAGCAGAAGCCTGGGTTTACAAGTGCAGCAGGATTCTAGAAACAAAACAAAAGGGAATGAGAAAAACAAAGCAAAACGAAAATATGGTCCAAAAGAGCAGGTGAGATATTGAGAATTAAAGAACTTGACTGCAAGATGGAAAAGCCAGACAAGTGGACTCCTGAAAGAGAACAAGAAGATAAAAGGGAATGGAACAATCACATGAGGTTAACACACAATCAGCAACATTACTAGTCTGCTTTAGGAACATAAGAAGTTAGTATAAGTAATGGTTGACAAAGGAGGAATAGTGTTATGTTTTATTTATTTCAAGAAAGGCTAGATTCTTGTATAGAGCTGGACAGCTGGAAATTGAGTTAAGCAGAAACAGCGGCAAGTGGACAATGGCTTGTTACTAGTGAATATTCACATTCAGGAAGGAAGTGCGCAAAATTAAAACAAGAATTAACTTTAAGTGAAGGAACTATGTTTAGTGACTGAAATTTCTCCAAGAAGCAATACCAATGTAATAAACAGAAACCTTGCCAAAGTAAAACTTCCACAAATCAGAAGACTAAAAGAAGCTGTCCACAACAGATTTTCTTTAAAATAGGAGCTATTTACAGAAAGAGAGAATTTCAAACATTTTTTTCCATCGTTTAAATACATTTTAGATATTCAAAAATGGGAAAGCCACCATGACACCAAGCTGATTTCCCAAAATCATGCAAGTGGTTTTTAAAGAGAGAAAAGAGCAAATGGAAAGAATGAATGTTTGAACAGGTCCACAGTGAAGCAAAGGTGAGAAAAGTCTTTATGAAATCCTTTAAAAAAGTGACCAAGACTGAGCTGAAACAGCATGAAAACCTAGTTGTGGATAAACACTTACAATAGAGAAAGCAGAGATGTAGAAAGTCACAAATACAAGTAATTCTTAGGAGATCTTTCTCCACACCATTAAATTTTGAGTCCACAGCAGTGTTTTACCTCTGGTCATTCCAGTCTTTGAGACTGTGCTACTTATCTAAATGAATAGTTAGAACTATTATTGACAAGATTTTTACGTTGTTGGCTGCTGCTCTGAATCCTTCCAGCAGACTGCCTGAAAGACACCAGTGCCTCACTACACACTACATTTTTTTAATATATTATTTAACAAGTAAAGGTTGGACTAGATGATCTTGTCAAGGCCCTTTCCAACCTGGGTTGTTCCATCATTCTCTGATTAGTGTAACATAAGGACTGAAACATGACTAAACAAAGGAACATTTTGTTCATATTTAAAAGGTTATTAGAGCCTTTAATGAAATGTTATTTCTCCTCACCTGGATCACAAGCCTCCACAGCCATGAGAAGCTAATGATTAAGTGTTTTGGTCCTCACAGTATTTCAGTATAGACTGAAAGTCCTATCTTGCAAAATAGCAACATCATGCTCCAATACATCACTGGAGTCAAGAGAAGTATGTAGTTGTACCAGCTTGTGTAGCTGCAGGAGTTAATTCTTTCCATTCTGCTCTTCCCCTCCTGACCCTTCTCCCTGGCCAGGACAAAAGCTATTTGACCTGAGCACAGAAATGTTTTCTTAGGCTATATCAGGTTCTAGCTAGAACACAAACAAACCTCACCTTTGGCTGAAAATAATACAAACATAGATCAATCACAGAACACTTCCCTGAATGTGTTCAAGAAACAACTGGACATGATATTTAGTGCTATGGTTTAGCTGACAAGGATGGTAAGAGGCTTTTTCCAACTGAAATGATTAGGTGATTCAATACTTCAAGGTAACACATCCAAAGGCAAATTTGCTTTCTTTTTTTTTTTTTTTTATCTATCATCTCTGGGGGCTAAGAGGAAACAGGTAATGAGAGGAAAACATATTTTTAAATTTAAAACCACCAAAAAAACCCGCCTAAAAAAAAAAATTATTTGGGAGTCCAAATGGATAAAACATGAATACTTCATGGCTTTATCAGTCAATACATACAGTGGTTTTCAGTTTAGAATCTTTCTAATGCCACTGTACAAACCCTTTCTTTTTCCAGTTCCTAACAAATTCCAAAGCATCTCTTTAAGTCCTTTCCAATTTTATGTTCCCATAGTTAAGTACAACTTTTGTTCTTTTGCTTCCCAACTACCTTTCATTACAGACTGAACTCTGGGCAAACAACCAACACTCCCTCAGACAGTACAGCTGAAGGATGGTTTGCATGTATTGGAATGCTAAACTTACGTGGGCTAAACCTAAGAAAACTATTCTTTAAAGAAACCATGATATGAGAGTACAAAACAAAAGCAGAAAAAAAAATCATTCCAGAACTTTTAGAAGAGTTCTCTACCTAGCTGTTTTTCCTTTTTAAGTAAATTCAATACATTTCAGCTGCCTAAAATCTTCTCAGTGTTTTAGACAACTTTAGATATTCCCAGACACTTGAACAGTGAAGTTTTCTTTAGGAATCTGTCATTAATGTTAAGGAACAAATATATTAACTGGAGGTTGAAAGCTTTTGTTTATTTCAGTTTCCAATTTTCACCTCACTAAGAAAAAGTATACTTTGCGGAAATGCTTTAAATACGTTTTGTAAACACTTCTCTGGCTATAAGGAAGAGGATATTCTTTTAACAGTTGTTCCCTTCCAAGTCATTGATCAAGTCACAGCAAACCACTCTTGCCATTACTACTGTGTTCCACAGAATGACATAAGACAGAGATTTAGGAAAACTAACACAGCAGGGGCTGATATCATATTTATCCATGAAAAGCATTTACTAGTTATTTCATCCAGCAAGAAGTTTATGTTGCAGCTTCCCTTCCAACTGAGCCTGTCCTCTGTGGGCATGTCTAAGGAGACGATATGAAAGAAGAACTAGAGGCTTAATTTTCCAATAAATGTTTAAATTAGGGGCTAAAACTGCCTAAGGACTTTCACCACTTTAATGCTGTTCCACAGCATTAAAAACTTATCTAAGACCCAGTCCCTAAAAATTTCACCTAAATGAAGTTTTCTTTAAAACACTAATGTTGGAGAATATGTATGGTTTTAACTTGCTCATTCCCTGAGGCTACTGAAAGTTACTGTGTGCTGCTGAGCTCTAATGAACAGAAGAGCAGCTGACAGGGTGTGTCAGACTTTCTCTATGAAGTTGTTCCAACTAAACAGTTACTAGAGATTGTTTTAACTTGGACAAATGTGTAGGCTCCTCCCTGATACAAGGCCAACAAAACTTTGCATAGTTTATATTCTCTCAGCCTCCCCACCCTTCATATGTTGTTTTTTCCTTCTTGTTAGGATATGCATTATCAGAGCACAAGCCCCAAGTAAAAATCTCAACACAAACAGACTGGAGAAAAAACAACGCCTGCTGTAAATGCGGAGCAATTGTTTGCTGAAGCACATATACATGTCTACATGAGACCATGAGCTTGTTTTTATTGCTATAGTCTGAAATGTTTTCAGCTACTATACCAGTGAAGGAAGATTGGACAGAATTAGTTCATCATTAATTCCCTCCCTACTGTGTTTTATAGGTGTGTCTTGCTACTTAATCGGTGTCTGAGTTCCTTCGGCATCAGCTTGGATAAACTGGGGGATACAGACAAAACATACCAGAAAAATCAAGCATCAGTTCTGACCTGTTCTTTTCCTATTTAACCTGCTTGAAAAGGATTATTTACAGATTGAAGTCCCAAACAGAAATGTAGAGATCAGGACTGTATAATTCATCTTTTTCTTTGTCATGGCAACAATAAAACCTACCTAATGATGGACAAGCTTGATGTAGTATTCTAATCGGTTTAGCAATTCCTTTGTTAAGTACTTCTTATGTGCTGCTGTGCACTGCAAATTATTTGATAGTACAGTCTTTAAAGGTCAGATGTATGGTGAAAACTTACAGGATTTGACTCATACTGCTTGCAGTACTATAAATGGATAAGATTTTAATCTGATGTTTATCTACTAAAAGAGTCTGTAATACAGTAAGCAATGGTCAGAGAGAAAGAGAACTCCTGATTTTCTTCACAAGATGATATTACTTCTACGAGCAGATCTAAACAGCAACCAACAGAAATACTTTCTGAAATACAATGGCAAGGGAACAATCCAGAGGTTTTCTGCCCTGTATGATTCAAGTTCAACAATCCATACTGCAGTGAGTCAGGGTATTATGCATACTACACTCCAGCATCATGAAAACTAAGAAAACTGTTCAAAATTAATCCTACCTCAGAGCAAAATACACTGGGTTTAACTGTTATGGTACAACAAGAATAGCTTCTGCCAAAGCTAGCAATTAGGGGATACTCACACAGGTCTTATGTGCATGGTTGCTGTACTTCAACTTGAAGAAAGAGGTATCATGCAAATTTGTTAAGTACAGCCTTACTTCTAGCTCTGCATTTTTATCACAAACAAGATAGCAACAAACACTGCCAAAATCCTCACTTGGACAAAGAATGAACAAACTGTTTCCAAAGACATTCAAATACTTCAACCTGGCATTAAACTTGATGCAAGCATCTGCCATGTTCCGGGCAAAATGTGGCACTGAAATACACTGTACTCACTGATGTAAGGTACTCTTGAGGAACACAAACCTACCCAGCATGAGCAATTATAAATTGATAAAGCTCTCCAGAGCCCCCATCCTCTTCTATACATGGAGGGTAGAAAGAGAGTCTTCAACATAACTACTTTGTGTAAGCCTTCACAGAACTTTTTGCACGCTTCCACGTGAAAAGGCTACAAAGTCCAACTAATAAGAACCTCATCAAGGTTCCTTCATGATGAATGGGGTAACAAACATAGCACTGAGCGCAATGTCCAGTTGTTTACTGAACACCTCCACGGATGGTGACTCCACCACCTCCCTGGGCAGCTCATTCCAACATTTAACAACCACTTCTATGAAGAAATTGCTCCTGATGTCCAGTCTGAAGCTCACCTGGCACAGTTATGTCCTCTTGTCCTGTTGCTAGTGGCCTGGGAGAAGAGGCCAACACCCACCTCATTACAGCCTCCTTTCCGGTAGCTGCAGAGAGCAATAACATCACTCCTGAGCCTCCTCCTCTCCAGGCTAAACAACCCCAGCTCCCTCAGCTGTTCCTCACAGAACTTACTCTTTAGACCCTTCAACAACTTTGTTGACCTTTTCTGGACACACTCCAGCACCTCCATGTCTTTGTTGTAGTGAGGGGCCCAGAACTAGAAGCAAGACTCATTGGCCTCACCAATGCCAAGTACAGGGGGAAAATCACTTTCCTGATCCTGCTGGCCACACTATTGCTGATACAAGCCAGGATTCTGTTGTTTTTTTTGGTGACCTGGGCACACTGCTGGCTCATATATAGCCACATGTCGATCAACACCCCGAGATCCTTTCCGCTGGGCAATTTTCCAGCCACTCTTCCCCCAACAACAGGGTTGTTGTGACCCAAGTGTAAGACCCAGCACTTGGCCTGGCTGAACCTCATACTATTGGTCTCAGCCAGTTGATCCAGCCTGTCCAGGTCCCTCTGCAAAGCCTTCCTACCGTCCACCAACTCAGTACTACTGCCCAACTTAGTGTTGCCTGTGAACTTACTGGGGGGGCGCTTGATCCCCTCATTCAGAACATAAATAGAGATATTAATCAGGACTGGATCCAATATTAAGCCCCAAGGAACACCACTGATGCACAATAAACTATGAAGCTTTATCAATCTGCTACAATTTTATTCTGAAGGAAAAAAAACAAACAGCTGAACAACAGACACATAACCGCACACCTTCAGCTTGCACTTCAGACACTATTTCCTGCATGTAAATTAGATCAAATACTGTACTGGGAGGATGCACAGGAGCATACATACAGTCTTTCTCCACCTTAAGAAGGAAAAAAAACCCCAAACCAAACACAACTAATATTAGACTAAATGCTTTCAAATGTGTAATTCTGCAGCTTTGCTGTAGCAAGATGCCCTCCTAAACAAGATTTGCGTGAAAAAGGAGTGGTTACATTAAGTTGGACAACTCAGACAGAAGGAATCAGACCATCAGACATATTAAGGATATTATTCTTGATACGATCAATAAATGCAGCCTACATTTCAATCCAGTTCATCATTTTCCCTATTCTACTTCAATAAATACAGAAAGATCAATAATGAAGAATAGAAGTTTAATCTGGCTTCCGCCCAAAAGGCACCAGTTTTGTTTTTCAAAGACCCTTAACACAACTTCAGATTTTTAAATTCCTCCTATAATATGGAATTTGGCAATTATTATCATTAAGAGCAAGTGATATTTGGCCTTCTAAGACTCCTTGTGGGAAACATAGAGTTAAAATATCAGAAATACCTAACAAAGACAAAGCATGTTCTGACAAAGAAAGGAAAAGAGGCCTGGTTAAGAAGTGTACTCAGTATCACAATAATTTTTTAGAAATAGATGAAGGCAATTATATTTTGAAAGTTTAATATGAGCACTACACACAAAACGAGCATCCTAGCAAATTCACTGAGCTGTGATGCATCAGAGAGGCTGGTGAGACAAGCATTACCTTTGTCTGTGCTGCCAGTCTTCCAAGCCACCACATGGGATATGTCTGAGCCCAATCAGTTACATTCAGTATTACTGAAAACAATGGTTTCCACAGTATCTAGAGCCCTGGGGGGAGCAGCTAAGGGTAGATGGAAGCTATATATGTATGTGTACATTTAACATATATTTATTTAGACACTTGGAGTATACTACACGAATGTAACCATGTAAAGCAACAATTCAAAAAACATCAGTGCTTTCCTTTATCCAACTTATGGCCAGTTTAGAGCAGTGAATATAGGTCACTGAGCACACAGCAAAAGCAGCTAGACATTCATTTCCGCTACAGATACACTAATGATTAAATCTTCACCTTAAAGAAGACATGACCAAGATGAGACAGTGAAGAAAGGGAAGCTTGTTTGGCTTTTTCCCTCCTCCCCCCCATTCTGAAAAAAAAGAATATGAATTTTCACCACAGAACAATACAAAACTTGTTATTGCTGTTTAAAACAAAATGCAAAAACCCCAGCTAACCCAGAGTAACATACATGCATTCATGTTAGAGAAGATAAGGTCCAAAATGTCTTTATTTTTTATTTCTCATAGAACAAAAAACCTCAAGGTTGTAACAGGCCTTAGTTCACTCCCCAGAAAGGCTGATGATAATATTATGCCTCTGCATACATAAACTTCTATTTCCTTATTTTTAAAATAACTTAATAAAATTTAAATAACTTTAAAAATTTTAACCGAAAGCTTTTAATTAATTTTTAGGTAGCTATTTCTAAAGGAGACGTAAAGGCAGAGGGAGAACCAGAGAACTCCTCCAAGCTCCTATGAGGGTTAATCAAGGTTCAAAGAAACCCTGGTAAAGACAAGGTAGGGGTGCTCAAGAGACCTATCTGCTTCAGTCCTAATACTTTTAGAAAGGATTTTAACTCCACTCAGGCTGACTTCCAAAGCAATGCTAATAAGGAGAAAATTGTACCCACCCATGAAAGGTCATAATCATTCTTGCGTATTTGATGTAGTAAACACACTTTCCAATTGAGAATTGACATTATGAAAAAATTGCCTTTATAGCAATCCTTACAATCAGTAAGCATGGTGGGTTTTTTGCACATTTAATGAAATTTTTGAATTTGATACCATTACTCGAAATAACTTTGCTAGCTACAAAGATGAGCACCAGCCTAAAACATACCCAGTGGTAAAGAAAATAGAGTAATCTGCCCCATACAGAACCCCAAGAAGGCATTATCTCATTAAGAAGTAGAACAGATAAGCACTGGAATGATCAAATAATTTTTTTTTCTAAATTAATAGAGTAAAGCCAAGGAGAAAGTGGAATGAGGCTATTCCACTATTTAAACATTGAAAAGTTTCAAGGCAATACCAGATGCCTAAAACTGATTTTTCAAGACTGCACCATGGCTAGAAGGACAGAGTATTCAAATGCCTTCTATGAGCTTCAGTTATCAACTAAGTTTTATACAGACAGCACACAACGAGAAAATTGTTTCCCAGCTTTTTAAATTGAAAAATACCAAGAAATAAAAATGGACATGTGGAAACAAGATACAACATATATGAAATAGCATATGAAGGCAAACAACACTTGTGTAATATTTACTTACTAACTGGTGGTAAAACAATTACTGTACGAAGACTGAATAAAAAGGAATTTAGTATGGTTACACTTTACACAGATATACACTGACACACAATTTAAGCATATCAAAAGGTACCCAGGAGTAGAATGGGGGGAAAAATAATTGGAGCTTATTCATAAGAAAACAGTAACATTATTGATGTTTTTCCCCCATGTGTTGAAGCCACGCTAAAAAAAAATTAACCTATGTAATACAGTATTTAAAAAAAAATTATATATACACACCAGTAAACTCAAGTGATCTCTCAGAGCATCTTGTTATCCTAAAGGCAAAACCAGTCACCTTAAATGCCACCCCTGGCACACTTCCATAGCTTCTTCCCAAATGGTAAACTATGTAAACTATCGCAATGACTTGCTATTCCTATTGTTAAAAAAAAGGTTCTGCTCCTAGCGTCTTCATCACTGTACTTTATTTTTTACAACCGTAATCCTAGTCATAATGGTTTCACAGGAATAAAAGTCAACTGAAGCTGTTTGTGTGTCTCATGTCCAGAGATTCTAGAGCACACATGTGCATGAGACCAGCTTCAGTGAGCACTTGCAAGGCAGTCAGAGGCATCAGTCCATGGAAGTCCAGCAATAAACGCACAGAAGCTGCCATTAGACTGGAACCACAGCACATTACACCAGTTTAACTCCACCCACGCTACGAAACTGTATGACTTTGACTTAGTCAATGTGAATGCAAAATTTGCATAGTATCTGTATAAGTTTTATCCCTGACTAACTCGAAGCAAAAGCAGACAATGACTACACAATGAGAAGGTTTTAGCAATCACTAGCCAACTGAGGGAAACTCCAACATATCTTTATTTGACATTAATAAATCTAATAAAGAAGGAAGAGTATATACACTTTCTACATTTTCTGCATTGTAGAGTCCTCTCCACTGAATTCTGGAATAGTTTCTCCGCTGGACATAAGGAAGTTTTATCAGGTATTTTTAGCTAAAATGCTAAAGTGTTAGGCAGAGAGAGAATTGGTGATGACAGCCACACTTTTTATACAAACAGTTAACATTCAAGGAACTCATCCAGTACACAGGAATACGTAACATCAGTTCTCTGAGGGACAGAATATGAGTCTTTATGTTAAAATCAACATCTGCAACAGGTAGCCCTTGCGTTAAGTACAGGTATCAGAAGTTATTTTCCCTGACTGAACATCCCAATCTAGGCCTAGATGTTAAGCTTGCAGTGCCATTTTGGGTGCGTGGGGCCAGGGAAAGCAGCATAACTGGCCGGCAGCTGCCTTCAAGCAGTTGACCAGGTTGCAGTAGACCATCATTCAGTATGTGTGTTCTTCTGGGCTGATCGAATCTCTCGTGTCAATCATGTCCTATTTTGCATAAATACTTAAATATTCAATGAAGAGTCTGACATCTAAGTGGGTCAGACTGAAAGAGAGTGTCATGAACACTGAAGTATCATTCTCACTCCTTAATACAACATTTAAACAGAGGGAAAATACCACCGTCACCCCCTATCCCCACCCCGAAAAATACTGAGTAATACATCAATACACCCTATGGGCAGACAAATACAGCATTCTCCAGGAAAGTAGGTGGAAAATGAAATTTACTTTGGTTTCTCATGTCCTGAAAAGGAAATGTGAGAATCCTTTGCACTATAAGCTCCTGAAAATCGGATGTTTTCTTCAAGAAGAAAATACAGAAAATAAATTGGGAAATTGTCACCTCATTATAGTAGCAAAACTCAAACAGAAAATATGAACGCACTAGGAGAAAACTGAATTCCTTTGATATCAAGCTCCTTCTCACTACTTTCCAATTTTTGGTTCAGCCACCATGCTGAAAACTCAATTGCACTTAACCTGCCCTTGAACTCACCATGACATTATGGCCAATTTCTGGCAGCCATATCAAGTGACCTTAAAAGGAGCATTCCTGGGAAACATTCTATTCCATGAACAGTCAGTATAGGAGGAACAATAAATTCATAACTGGAAAAACAACTTCATGGCACCATGGACTCTATAGCCAAAAAAAGTCAAGAGTACAAAAGCTCACGTTGGGAGTGATGTGGTTAGATATCAGCTCCAAGTGCACAAATGAGGATATTCACAGAACTATTTAAGCTCATAAACCAAGTCTCTGTCTCTCTGTAGAAACAGAGGTAAAAAAAAACCCCAAAAAATCAGACCAAAAGCCAATAGCTTATTGTGGTAAATGCAAACAGCTTTCTAAGTTATTGACTACCTTTAGAACAAGTCTATAATATAGTCAACAAAGTAAACTTTTAAAGAAGGTAAAGCCCCCAACACACTCTCCCTCTGCATGTGCATCTTATTTTTGTGTATTAATACTTATGATTTCTTTGCATTACCTTTTGGCTTTTCAGCCACCATTCTTAACAGATTGTACTTCTGCATAAAAGCCATTCAAAAAAACCCTGAACTGACAATATGCTAATTTAATTTGGAGATGGCAAAGAAAGAACACTATTAGTGGGAAAAAGAGGGGGAAAGTTTCACTCCCAGCTGTAAGAACTTAGCTTTACACTCTAAACCCAAGCATTTCAGCGGAAGGACTAGAAAGATTGGTGCAATCTAGCTTAGAGTTCTGTGACACACAAGAATTCAGGTTCAAAAGGAACCATCTGGTTCACTCAGTTCACTGCAATTGCAACAGATATTTAATCCTGACAGGCCAGTGCCACATCCATATGTACAAACTGGAACACTTCCAATGCAGTACAATATTAAAAACCTTTTTAAATAATAGAATTTACTTAAAAAATGTAATGCTAGGGTGTCAAAGGAAATAACACACACAGAACTGTGCACAAGCAAGTAGGCCAATGGCCTATATTTCTGAAGTGACCTTTTAAGTATTTTATACTTAACTCAGAATTCTAAATAAGGCTAAGAACTATTTTAAACAATTATGTTTCAATTATATAAGACAATGGTGACAAAACTAAAACTTAGATTTGATCCAATAACTATCACTAGGTCTGCTAGTGTGGAGGAGGTGATAAATATCCACTTTCAGCTTTGAATTTCTTGTCCTCTCTCTGTGTGAAGTCTTCTGCATTAAAAAAAAAAAAAAATCCTAGTTTTCGTTTTCTCTGTTCCGCCTACAGCCACCTCTGTTTCCCATCTGTCTACTCATTTCTTGCCGTTCTTCAGCTAAAGAACTCCCCAAAAATCTGTCATGGCTCTGTTTGCCAGTTTAACTTGGCCAGCCCCACCACTACAGCAGGCTAGAAGGCTGCAGGTAACCAGCTGCTTGGTTTCCACCAGTCTGTCAAGCAGTCTTGCTACAGCTTTGTTAACTTTATATGTCTCCAGTTTCAGATTACAGGCTTTAGGTATACCACTTTGGAGCATTAATAAATATTTCTTTCTAACCAATTCAGTATTTAATAACATAAAATAAAAAAATACAGTACATTCTTCAAATACCAATTTTAAGGAAGAATCTGCCTTATTCTTCCATCTTGCTCTGTTCAGTATTTGATTCTTTTAATGCTTCACTATCCCATTTCTGAGGTTTAAGGGCTGCTCAGCATCTCTGTTCATGCTTACAAAAATGCAACTAAACAACAATTATGATAGAATGTATTTTCAATTCAACACTGAAAAGAAAACACTGAACTCTGATTATAAAAATTCATGCCATTTTTCAGTTACAAACTGAGCAATAAGTAAAAGTAGTTATCACATTGTCTGATGTTTTATTTTCTGTATCGTGCCTTAAATGAAAATACAACTAGTCAGGATATTTTATATTCCCAAATATTTATATCCCTTAAGGAGCCAGGTTTTACGTGTACCCTTACAACACAGAAATTCAGTTCTAAAGAGTAAATTATCCAACTCCTTTTAGCAAAGGCCAAATTGAATCAGTCCAAAGAAACTATATTCCAGATATTCCAGTCACTATGTTTACCTAATACATAGCAAACTGGGGAAAAATGGGACAAGAGTCAAAGGCTGAGAAAGGTGTTTCCATGAAAAATGTTGCAACACTCGGCATTAAAGTATGTGTTTCTTGAAACGTAAACACAAATCCAGAGCTAGAAACTATTGTGTCTGCTTCATTGTACTGAATCACATCAAAAAAGGAAGGTCATCAAACACATTCTGTTATCCTAAGACAGACTGCTTGGGGCACAACTAAACTGTCATGCCCACATTAACTTACTCTAACTGAAGGGAACCTATTTCTTCATTTCTTCACAGCCATCACGTATAGCAAAAAAATCAGTTTATCCTTGTCACAATTTATTTTAAACACAGTGGCACAAACAGTTGCTCCCTAATGCTTGGGTTTGTGCCTTTTATGATTCCCAACTAAATAAATAATTGCGCTTGACCCTATTGAATTGCATCATCTCTCTAATCAAGACTGTTTGGAATTCTAATACTGACATCAAACACAAACATAGCCAGACAGTCCTCTCCCTAGTCACTTTGTTGCCTACCAAAATTACGAATCATATTGTACTTTTCATAATATAATCTAAAAACACACACAAAAAACCTGGTCTCAGATCCATGAAAAAACCACACTAATAGTGAGCCACATGTGAGGGTTCTTGCAATACCACTATGAAGCTTTTCAGTGCCTGCCACCCAGTAATTTTATTTAGATCCTGAATGCTTCTCCTTATCATCAGTGACAAACTCTGCTGACAAACTCTGCTCAAGTCAGGACATCTGCTGTTTCTTCCTTACTCATAATATGCTATCCTGTTGCAGAAAAACAATAGATTCATTCAAGATCATTCAATGTCTTAAAATCCATGATGGCTACTACACATCAATATGGGGCCCATGAGCTGGATGAGGGCTAAGTTCTCCAGAACAGCAATTAAAAAAAAACCAAAAAATCCCACACACATACACACACACACCACCTATTGAATAGAGTTAGTCTAGAGAAAATTATAAGCACAGATCACATCTCTGACCTTCAGTCATGAACAAGGGTATCAAACACCTCTGTATGCCAAAACTTACTGCACAAATCTAGAACATGATTTAAAGGAAGATGACTTAGGAAAAGAGTTTAAACATAGTTTAAAGTTTAAACTTTAAAAGTTTTAACATAGTTTAAAAAAAAAATAAAATTTTAAAGAGTCCCTGAAGCACTATCCTTCATTTAGTCCAAAAATAATTGCAATCTTCTGAGATTCATAGAGCACTTCTTCTTCTGACCACTAGTTGTACTTCCAGCAAGATGCACACACTCAAAGGGAGCAACTGATATGCCTAAAAACCTAAGTGACTAAATCACCACAGAATATCAAAGAATATCAAAACATGCTCAGTTGTCAGACACTGAAGCATGGCATAAAAGAAACCTTACATGGTATGCCATTGTAATATCCTAAAAAAAAAATCTTATCCTTCTAAGAAATATCTGAATTTCAATATAGAAAGACTGTTACCAAATACTCCATTTGTTCATACTCTGCAGCTATGCTGAGAGAACACCTAGTTTTTTTAAAACAATGAAACCACCTGTTCAATTTATAAATATTAATATATTTATATATTATATATAAATGTTATATATTCTATATAATAAATATATATA
>VYXB01008943.1:39617-58950 GCA_013397135.1 Pachyramphus minor | reverse complement strand
ATTATAAATAAATATATAATAAATATTAATATTTAAATATATAATATCTAAATATATAAATATATATATGTATAAATATTAATAGCCTTGAGCATGTGGTTCTGCAAGATGAAAGGTATAAGTGCTATAATTCTCTGATTACATTATTAAGATTCGAATCACCCAATTCTTTATAGCTACAGATGACATCTAATCAGTTAATCTAAAATAAGCCTAAACAGATCACTGGATGCCCAAGTCATTAATCTTACCTGACAGGCAGATGTACGTTAAGTATTCACCCTGACCCCCAGTAGCTAGGAAAGGAATCTTTTTTTTCGTTCTTCTTTTCACTTGAACGGCTCCCAGCATCCTTTCATCATGAGGGGCAAAAATTTCTTTGCTGATTGCAGATTTGGCATTCATTGTAGATCACAAGTATAGCAGACTGCTGCTCTCTAAAATAAAATCATATATGTAAAACAATATTAGAAACTCTGAAGTATGTGGAAGTCCAGTTAACCTACATTAGCATTAAAAGCCCTGGGCTTCAAATAAAGGTTTTAATGATTCAAAGAATTTAGAAAATAATTTCATATTCTTAGAGGCAGAATTTTCAAAGTATTCAAGCATTTTCACTGAAGTTGCTCTCCACACTTAAGTTTACTTAAACTAGCTAGGCTTATTTTGGGCAGAATGCATTCACGGTAGAACTATGATTTGTTGCAAAATCTTCTCAGAGAAACACCCTGCAACTTCACGAAGCATAAAAACTCAGATCTATGTCCAACACAAAGAGGGAAAACACTGCAAGGGCAGAGGGAAGGAGCACTGTGGTTGTGCTGGCAGACAAGTTACATTCACAGAAGCTTTAGAAAGCTTCAGATATGGTAAGGCTGTTCCTTGGAAAGCACTGCTTTTGATGACAGTACTTGACTGCACAGCTCTTGCACCTCTTGCAGCTCTGTAATTACAAACCGGGCACCTGCACAGGAAACGGTGTCAAAGAAACCATCAGGGTTAAGGCACACAAAACCACACCTCTACTTTTCTGCTAAGTTATTTTGACCCAGGTCAGTTCCTCAATGTGTTTCGTAAGGAAACAGCACAGTCAACTTAGGGGAGACATTTGGAGAGAAAAAAATTATTGTAGAGAACAGGGAGGGGAGAAGGAGGGAAGCTGCTTATTCATGTGCGTCCTGCAAAATAAAGATCAATCTGACCACATCTTACAGAGGAGTTAACTAAAGGAGAAAGAACTCAGAGGCGACATTAATAGGTTCTTTGTGTAAACAGCACCACAGCTATAACTCCAGTTAGTTCTGCACTGAAATTATACTACGTACACAGGCCACACTCATGGAAACTGCTGAATGCCACCTTTATGGTTCAAATATAATGACATTCCAATACACATACATTAAATTCCACATTTCTGTATTAAAGACTTCCAAGCTGAGACATGTTTTCGACATCCTTAGCTTTCTTAGTATGAGTAAGATCATCTTTAGCTGTGAACTACTGAAGCCAGTAATTCTGCCTGTGGGATCATTTGATATTTGCCACAATTTTAAATAAACATAAATAAATTGCAGTCAGATTATGAAACAAACAGAGTCACGGATCTATTATTTTTAGTGTGCATACTATCAGAAAAGTACTTGTCTTAACACTTTCAGTCTCAACATTTGGTTGTCGCCATTTATGATATTCACTTATTTTTAAAAAAATGGGATGGGGGTAAGCTGTATTCATGGATATGTGACACAGTACAACTTAATCCAAACTAAATTCACCACATACTAATTTTGGGATGCAAACCGAATCCTAATCTGTAACAGTATACATCACGTTTTTGCATTAGGTCATTTTACATGCACCTTTACAGAAATCAACTGCATTTAAAAACTGGCCCCATTAAAAGAAAAATCCAGACCAATTTCAAAGGAAGAAAAGAATGAGCAGCTCCTGACAAGATAACTCCTGACATGTAAATTACCTGTCCTTTAACAACAAATACATTGAATAAAAACAGAAACAAAAGAATAAATTTACCTGGTAGTTATTTAGAAAAGGTTGTTTTCACATTCATTACACCCCACTTCTCTCCTCTTCTGTATCATGGAAATATTTGAAGATTAACTTATACCAGCATGTAAACTGTTGGCACATTCCAACTAGGTTTTGGGTTGAATTTTTGTTTTTGTTTTTATTCAAGACCTGACTGAGATAGAAATTAATAATTTTTGCAATAATAATTTCAATCCCAGACCTTCATATGTTGAAAGAATTTTCAATAAATAGCTTTTTGGAAAACACATATAAATGCTGTCAGGTAAAAATATACTCCAGTGACGTTCAACTGAAAAAGTATTCTCCAGATTGCAATGGCCTGATGCTGTTAAATCCAAGTTGCTGAATAGATGTTTTCAGATGTTTTCTTAATGTTCATGGACTGCAAGATAAAGTATGACTCCAAAGATATACTTTGGATGTAAAGGCTTCCTGGATTAAGAGAGAATGAAAGTTTTCCTTAACTACAGTATCAGAAAACGCTATTGGTTTATAACTTCAAAACTTACATATTGTTCTTCAAAGATCACTTTAAGGATATTAAAGGCAAGAGGTTTCACTGCATTTGATAAGACTTTGCTGAACAACAGACAAGTCAAAGAAACAAGAGACACTATCCAAATACAGTTTCATAGATTTTCCAAATAATTTTACTATATTTGTGTACTGCAACTTACAGCATGAAACTAGAATGTCACCCACATATGCAATAACTAAAATAAATGCAAAACCTAGGAGATTTCATAACGTAACTCTCTCTATACACACTCATCCCTATCTCTTATGCAAGTACTTTTATGCACAATCAACATGCAAATAAAACTTTATTTAAAGTCTAGCTCAACATGGTATCCAAGACAAATTAAAACTCCTGTTTCAGTGCAGACACAGAAGATACAACATAGAACAATCAATTACTGCAGTTTACTGCTGCATGCTGTCACTAGCCTTATGATTAAGCTGATTTTATATATATCAATCAGAAGGTGTAGTAGATACCAAACATTGTAACTGGAACCTCCAATTAAAGCGTGCACTGACTGTGCCTTGGAGGTTGTGACCCTTCTGTTCCTATACTTGAGTTTACAACAGCTTCAGATACCATATTCAAGCAATTAATCTAACACAGTGTGTACTTGACATGACTGTCAAATCTAATGAACATGAAAACTGACACTAACACAAACCAGAGAAGCCTATTTATTTAAAGAAGAAAACAACTAACTGTGTGCAAACAGACTTCTGAGACTGAATGTTATTGTAGTTTGGATGAAGTAATTTTTCATAGGTCAAAAAATCAGCAGCTGAATTTGAATAAGCAACTTTCTCCCTATTTAGTAGTGGATCTATGCAACAGACTATTGCTTAAACAGGTAAAATATTCCAATATTCCTCTTTTTCACAAAGCAACATAACATAATCTTTGTCAGTTTTACTAAAAAAAAAAAAAAATATGGAAGACTTGCTCAAGGAACACAAATAAGTCTCAGTGTTTCACATTCTCCAACAAACCCCCTATTCTCATACAAAAACCTCACTGCCCGTACATGCACAACTTCATGTAGTATACACATACTTCTTTACACAGTAATGTTTTTTCTTGGTGCACGTTCCAGAACAAATTCATCAGCAGTTTTCACTCACAGCCCATATGAACTCATGCACTGGAACACAAACTTTTCCCCTATACTCAAATAAAAAATGCCTTAAAGAAGAGACTTTTACTGGAGGATCCCTGAGTACTCCGAGACAATGCATTACTGTTGGCAACATTTATGCATCTGAAGCAAGGGGATATAAATGTTTCAGTAAATCTAAGAGTCCTTAAAGAGAGACTTCCCACCTCACATGCTTTGTCCTACAGCTCAAGTTATTATAACGATGATTTTGGCTGAACAAAGAAGATCCCATTTTCCTTCTGTGATTTTTCACTCCATCCACCACAACATTATGGAACGGGATGTCAGCATTTACACTGTGCTTCCAGCACACAACAGAAACACTGAGGGGGAATATTCCTGTGTGGATTTGAAAAAGTGCCTGCAATGCGCTGCTCATTTGCATCTTCTCACATCGTTCTCTACTACGGTTCTTCTCCATCACATTTCTATCACTAAAAACTCCTCCTATGAACAGCTCACTATTCCTCTGGAAGTGTGTGAGAAGACAATTACAGGCACTTTCTTAAAAAGAATATTAAATAAAACCAGGTGAATTAAACTGAATCCCTCATGGATCCTCATGGACTGTTTTCTCATCAGCCAGAATCTCAGACTGTTTCCAGGCAGAGAGCCAGCAAGTGGCTAACCTACATCCACTTTATATCCACATTTTTATAGGACTCTATGCAAATAAGTAGAAAGAAGGAGATTTATGTATACAGAAGGAACTGGGGAAACTAATCCTCAGCATGCAGAATTCAAATAGGAGCAAGTTAGAAAGGAGGAATGAAATACAAAGCAAGAGAAAGAAGAGCATGTTATGTTTTCCAAAAGAAGACAAAATGTTCAGTATGTTAAACCTTGTTTTCGAGGATCTTTAGTTTAATCACAAACAGGAATGGGCTCACAGGACAGTCTATCCACTGAAATGCTGCCTGAAGTGTGAAATCATCTGAGCAACCAACTCTTATTGGATGGAATTGTAACACTAGTAAGCACTCAAATCTGCTTTTAATAAAACCACTATCCTGAAAGAGGACATCTACTTCAGGAAATCATTGCAGGACACCACTACCAAGAAGTACAGCTTTTGCTATTGTGATAATTGTCTGGTATTTGCTTGCTGGAAATGTTTAAACTACTTCGATCATTACTGGTCATCAAAATTCTCTATTTGCTGTCATCTCAAACAAACAGCTAGTACAACTCTGGAAAAGGCACAAAATCATTTAAAAACCAAGGCAACTAAGTTCTATTACTTCTTACCAAAATGGGCTCACGACTTTTAAAGGGATTTACCGGAAAAAAACCCCAATCATTCTGCAGAGTTATTTGTAGACAGTCACATCTCCAATTTATTTTTCCAAATAAACTTTCAGCTATGACTAGTTCATTTGAATAACATATTAATTCTAAAAATATGAAAATCATAAAATTGTAACTGTATTTGTAGCAATTTAAAATAGAAATAAGAAATGTGTTTTTACTTATGTATGTAATTACAAAGTAAACTGCCCAATCAAGCTGAATTGGACATAAGCAGACTTCAGAGAGTAGCTCCTAAATCCAAAACTTGAATCTTTCATGCAGTGAAGTGACTTACTTCTTTCTTTTAAGAGGACCAACACCTGGCAGAATTTACTATGAATTACAAATACAATCCTTCTTAACTTTGTATTTAAAAGCTATTTTTTGGTCACGGGAATTTAGCAGCATTGTTTACTGAACCCTTGAAGCAGCCTGGTTTAAGTCTCCCAAAGACTCCTAGAATAAGCGAAAAGCACAGGAAAGAATATATTGGATATCTTTCTTTTAAGAGTGAGAGTACATGATGTTTTTAGTCAACAGAAAAAAACCCAAACAAACAAAAAAACACCCACAAAACAGAAGAGAGGAGAAGCGCACAGTAATAACATCTTACAGTCACAAAGAAGCAGTAAGTGCCTAAGCATTGTTTGACACATTTCTTCACCTCAGGCAGGCAGCCTGAGGCCCTGAGCAATTCCTATAGCCTTTCATTCCACAGGAAGGTGATTAGAATTCTGTGCAAGTTCTATAGTCCTATGGATCAAAAGAGATATAGAGCTCTGAATGGAATATGTATTTATAATGAAGCAATTAAAAAAGGGATTCAGAAAAGAAGGGTATCTTTCAGTTTATATCATCGTAACATAAGATCTTGCAGCTAATGTTGAGAAAAACAGTATCATGGATCCTGGCGCACAAGAGGATGTAATTCTGAAGTGAACCTAGAGTCCTGCAATATGGAAAAATCCAACTCAAATATAAGACATAACATGTCTGTACTGTGACTGTGTGTGAATGGCTGCAGACTGTTTGTAGATTACTTTAAACATGCAAGAAAACGATCAGACGTTCAGGAACTGCAGCAAATTAAAATTAATTGCTGCTTATGTTTTCATAGGATTCTGGACTATACTCATAAAAAATTAATAAAATAATCATGCAAGAATCAGTGAACACCGATTCCATAAACATTTTCTTAACTGCCAAAAGCAGCAGCATTCCGTAAACATGCCTTCCCCTGGACCTGGTACGGACAGCTGCATGTGTTTCTGGGAGTTGCCCAAGGTAGGGAAAAGCACCTCAACAGAAGGTGATACAGCCCTGTTCTGGCCTTTCGAGTGAAAAGCAACAGCTGACCCACCCAAAGAGGTTCTCATTGTAAAAGTTTCAAAATCTGAAAGTCATTATTATTTGAGAATATATAAATTTGAAAATAAAGATGGACAACATGACATTAAGCAGTACCACCCAAGCAAAAGAATTATTTACCAAAAGCTGATGAAGAACTACTTGGGAAGATTGCTGTTGGAGTTATCCTTTTGAAATGATAACATTTTGAATCTCAGAGAGATTCACAGAGAAACTTAGGAACTGCCAGATGTTATAATAAAGCCCCAGATAGACCAGATTTGCATTTGTAGAAAGTTATTTATTTATTTATCAGGACACTGGGACATTCATATGAGTAAGAACTACTACTTCTGCTTAGCAACATTAAAAATCAGTCTTAAGAGGTCAGCTTAACTCTCATGACCTTTTAGACGTAGTTAGATCTTATGATCAGTTATTATATCCACCCTTAATTTGCAGGAGGAACAGTTTCTTTTGCCATTCCTCACAGTTTTCTTTCTCCAGACATTTCCACTCTCCAGATTTTTTCCCATTGGCCTACATCTTTTTTGACATGCCATCCTCAAATCTGGACTCACAGCTTCATTTATGGCACCAGAGTCAACTGAAAGAATATTCATGATAAGGAGCAGCCCATGTTCCCCAGAGAAAGGGGAACTAGTTTTAAGCACTGCAGTTTGAAACATGCAAAATTTCTTCCAGTAGTGGCAGTCATGTAAACTAGACAAGAGTATTAGTCCAGTTTTAATCTAGTTTGAAAAAAAAAAAAGTGATTTGCTTTGGTTTTATTCAGATCAACTCCCCGACGCAGTGCATCCCACAGCTGTGTGTCAGCACACGGGAAGGAAGAGCACGGGGTAAGATCTGGGCTGCCTTAGGCACCAGCAGTGTTAGTTTACAAGGATCATAAAATTGCAGTTTAAAGACAGAACTTGAAATGGCAGGAACTTTCATCAAATATTGAGATCAGCTGACTGAAGACATGGCATGGAGCCAATCTACACAAAATTTTTCAAACTCAAAACTTGCAACAAAGAACCAAACTGCATAAAAAGTTGTAAAACAAGAGTTCAAATGGGGCATCTCCTTGGTAAGAACAAATGTGTACCAAGACAACAGAAAATTTCTTGGTATACCAACTCCATTATTTGTTGGGTTAAACAGAGGGGTAGCAAAAGGGCAGGTATAAAGTCAGGCTCTGTTACATTACAACCAGAACCGGTTGCATATAGGAAGGTACAATAATGTGATGAAATGCTATTACTGCAGTATAGCTCACATAACTGTAATGTGCTAAGCCATGTCAGCTACTCTGGGAAGACATCTCACAGGAACCTGATTTTGCCTTATTAAAAAAGGCATTAAAAGAATTCATAATTTAGTGTACAGGTTACCAGAAAGACAAGTTATTCCTACAGTAATAGTTGAAGGTGTTTTAAAGAAAAACAAGCAAAAACTGTTCCAGCTAACAGCTAGCACATGTACCCTTGTCATGTGCTTTTTCCAAGTACACTCTGAAATCATGTTTTACAAATCCTCACAGTTCCATTTCCACTCCTCCTCATGTAACTGGTATTGGTACAAATTGCACATTTCTGCACATTACAATCATCCACTAAATGAAATATCCAAAAAAAGAAGGAGGGAACCAAGTACCAAGTCAGGTCTCTCAGGCTATTCGTTTTCAATTTTCTGAACTGAAACTTGCAACACCCACATAAAAAAAATTAGTAAACTCTATCATTACATTCCTTTATATTACTTTAATGCTGGGAAGAGTACAAAAACATAGCAATACATTTGGATAATACAACAAGACACAACATCAAGGGATTAAAGCATTTTATTTCAGCCATCCATAGTGAATCAACTTTCTCCAGTAAGTATAAATAGGTTTTTTTCAATCACTCCAAATGCCTGAGCAGAATAACTTACTAGCAAAATGCATAATGCTTTTAAGAATAAAATATATGTGGCTCTGGGGATATAAAAATCTCTGTGAGAGCAGACACACCTCTACAAAATATTACATGAATGCTTTTCTTGAGGGGAAAAAAAGAACTATGTAAAAGTAGTAAACCATCTGTTGGCAGAATCCTGGTATTTTGCAGCAGTTAACTAAATACAATTTTCTTTTTGGCAAATAACAGAAGTTGAACACATTTCTGACATGCTGCGTACTTCTTCTGAGAAATCCTCCAGCAGTTACAAGCATCATCCACTTCAAAATGGACAAGTTCCATAGAGCTTGCAACATTGCAGAGTTCTGCAAACTTAAGAAATTACACCAAAAAAAAAAAAATTCTGCTCCAGTGTTTTATTCAAAGGATGTTATCATCTCAGCAATTATTAAAAATGCTGTCCATGTCTTTTTGCCTCTTCTGTGTTTGCTTAGCTCTGATCTCCTGACAGAATACAGGGGGGGAAAAAACCCAAACAGACCTTGTATGCTCGAAGTTTTTTGGGGTTTTATGCCTTTTTTTTTTTTAATGAATGACTTGTTTTTCAGTCTCTGAGAAAAATCTGAGATAACCTAGAAAGGAAACTACTGGCTTTTTCCTCTCTTTTGATACTTTCATAGTAATTTACAATCAGTGATCAGTGATAAAAGTATTCCATTTTAACAGCTAGAAAATTTTGATCAAACATAGAGATGGTGGTGAGAAATCTTGTCAAGTGATAGGTCTCTTGGGAACAAGATAGTCTGCTTTCAAAATATATTAAAAAACCCAAAACAAACAAACAAATAAAAACCAACACACCACCTTCTGCACTCCTTTCAGGGTGCAAGTAGGGACTTCTGGACAGCGTGAAAGCTTTCATCACATTTATGAATCTGGACAAACAATTAAGTTTGAGATTAACATCTCCTACAGATCAGTATGGTGTTAAACAACATATGGGATACCTGTAAAAACACACAGTAACAATATGATATAGGGGCATGAGAAGGTGGACCAAGGAGTGACACCTAAGTCTGTCTAAGAAACATCCTGTCCAAGGAGTGGGGACATTACAGGACAACACAGCACAAAGACCCTGTACCATTTAACCCAAACATTTAGGAGTGATCCTATGCTTCTTGCACACAAAGCTTACATTTCACATGTCGAAGTAGGAGGGATGTTTAAAAAAACAAAACAAACAATAAACCATGACAAAACATACAATGCACATCTTCCATTAGACAATTAGACAAACCCCAGACTGATACCACCTCAAGCAATATATCAGATATCCTTTTAGTCTTAATCTCAATCAGAATTTTACTATGAATAAATTTCATTGTCTCTAAACAACGGGCCAGCTATGGACCCTGAAATAACATTATCTCTTACTATAGCTTCACAATCTTACACAAAGATAATTGCAGCACCAAATGCATACTGATTTTAGAAGTTTTTATTACATTACCAAATTGAGTAATAATCTCAGTTTCCCCCATCAAATTCATAATTGACAATGTCCACAGCAATTAATCCCCTGCAACAGTTCTGTGTCAAAATCAACTTAATACATCAAACATCTAGCGCTGAGCTGTAAACACTGATATTACAAATAAAATGACATCCCCAACCTTCAAACTGTTTACAGGCAAAAACCATCTAAAAATACAAAAAGGTATTTTACATGGTCACACCCCTAGATAAAATGGCATCCAACTGAAAGAACAAGCACATATCCCATACAGAATTATGATTTTTATTCCAAAAATACTTTCTGCATGAACAAAAAGAAGAAATATATTGCATCTTTAAGACATCTGAATACAAGGTAAGGGAAAACAACTGCCAGCCACACATCCCTGGTTGTGGAATGTAGATACAGACATTTATCTCAAATGTAACATTCTTTTTCCAGCATAAACAGCCTCATAAAAATCCTCCACCTGTGTAAAACCAAATCATCACACTATGCAACATTAGCAAGCCACACAATTGCTCAAGGACAGAAATATCTAGTTACAGGTAGGAAAAAAAGTAATAAATCTAGTCTTGTCCTCAGCCAAAAGAAGCTTTTCAGCAGCAGTTTATGCCAGTTTAAATGGTGGGATGCTACCAAATAAAGAGGTCAACATCCTTCATCTCCCAGTATTTTGCTGATTCATTAGAACACTCATCCTATACTAAAATTTGCAGCTGCACATCATTAGTATCAACACAATGAAGCTGGTGGGAGGAATATGCACTACTTTTGGCAGTAATCTACACTTCACTGTGTTAATTCATTCTTGAAACCTTACCCTGATCTCTGCACACTTCTTTAGAAAGAAGCTTGAAAACATAATTCTTAAATTTTATTATTTTTGAATCCTAAATTCATGTCTCAGAGACAATTACAGGATGTATCCTGTTACAATGAACTTGTACACTCTTCTCCACAGCTTTGATCTTTTTCTTTCTTTACTCAACAGGAGCTGTAAACTCTACTAACACCATGCTGTATTCAAAACCATTAAACTACTTTGCCATTCTAGTAGTCTAACAATGATCGTTAAGTAGTTAAAAGCAATTAGTTCCAGTCAGTAATTAACTGATTACATAGAGCATCCAGAAAACTTTACAAATATATCTTACATTAAACCAAGTGATCTCTTTGCTATAGGCTTTTCCTTTCATATATTCCACAGACATAGAAGAACAACATAAAGCATAAAATTCATAAAGGTAATGGTAGCATTATCTCCAGGCTTGTAACTACTCAAAATCATGCACCTACAAAATCAGCTACATTAGAAGAAAAAGGTTAATTTAATAACACAAATGATGCAAATCAAACTTCACGTTACCCTTTACTTTTCATTTCACACAGTCACTACATAAATAAACATTACTCCAGAACCTGATACTTGTACATTCATTAGACTAAACCACTATAACAATTTACTTCAAACATGTTCATTTCATAGTGGCCAAGATTATGAAAGAAGCTTGAGAACTTACACGGGTGGCTTAATTTCACAATACACATTTACAACTTCTACCATCTAAGGATATGCTTGCATGTTTAAGGTATATAAAGACTTAGTAAGACAAAAAAAGTACTTTGAGAAAATGACATTAGGGCTTATTTCTGTGCCTGGTTGATTCACATTGAAAACAGCACTTTGCAAACATTAAGTGAATAATAAAGAAAAAGCTCACTGCATCTGTCTTAAAAGACTAGCTATCTTAGATAGGAACCATGAGCACAGTTACAAGGAAGATAAAGGTGAAGCCAATGTATGTTTGTCAGAAGAGTGTAGGTGCAGTCAAGAACCTTGAGAGTAATCCCAGCTTCCAGGGAAGAAGGGAAGGAAGACAGAGAAGATCTGCTGAAATACCAGAGGCTCTTGATTTCAAAGCACTTGACAGGTGACANTAGACCAGTGGAGTAGATAGTCTGGAAAGAGCGGATAGTCTTTAGAATTAAAAAAAAAAAAAAGAGAGAGAGAGAGAAACAGTGTAAGTTATGATAAAAAGGGGAGGGGCAAAGCCCCACTTCTCAAAGTGCTATGATGACATCAGAAGGGAAATAAAGACATTGCACTGGGAGTATATATCTTGTCATTTTGTTCAGCCTCACAAGTCTCCCCTCATGCACTAAGGAAGTGGTTTCATCACAGAAGGCATATTGATAAAGTACAATTTACCTCCTTGGCTCATCCCACTCACCTTCTTGTCCTTCATGTACCTGGAAATGGCTTCCACTGACAAAACACAAGAGCCTGCTATGACTTCTTACAATCAGAATGGGAGAGGGTGAAATAACAGGATAAGCATTCTGTTTTTCTAATTACTTACCCTGTTGTCTTCACACTGTTCCTCAACTGTGATCCTCTGTATGCCCTACCAGCACCTCACTGGTGACTTTGGTTCTCTACACTCTTTGGCAGAGAGACACAGACCAACAATAAAAAAAAATAAATACCAGTTAAAAAAGGCTGGATCTTTAAAACTTTCCCTGCAGAGATCAGAATTACTGGCTGCAGCCTTGCAGACATGGTCAAGGATATGTACAGGATAATCATAGTATGCTTTAGTCTGATGCTTCTGAATTGCATTTTAAAATGAGAATACTTTCTACAAAACACTGAACCAACTCTACTTCTGTTACACACTGATACAGTGTTGCAATTCCTGTAATTGGCATTCATTCTTAAACTTTATTCCATGACTAGGAAGTGAAACAGCTAATGCTGGTGACAGTTGTGTCTCTGTACAGTTATTACACTATTTTGTTTCGTAAATAATAATTTGCCATTTCTAGGCAAAGGGGCTGCAAAGTGGAGAACTTCACTGAGAGTCATCCTTACTCAGTGACTTCAAAGTGAAAAAGTAAACCCATCTATTGACTTAAAACAGATCTTACTCCAGAATGTCTCTGCTGGGCATGTAAAAGGATACATGCTCTCACTGTCTTGCTTTTCATCCAGGTACAAGAATATTAAACTCATTTTTAGTTCTCCTTCAACCTGACCCCTAGGCTGAAACTATGTGAAAAGGAACATCTCACCATCTGAGTGCAATCATAGATACTTGGAGCCAGGAAAAAGAGGCTCCTCCTAAGGACATGAGCAAAACAGACCAGTTACAAAAGATTCAAACACAGATACTTCATTCTTCTCTGGCAATGGGTATGAAATGGGGTTGCAGAAGAAGGTGGTACCATCCCTGACTAGGTTTCAGATATCCAAGAAGATACCTGCACAAAAGCTGTTGCCTCTCCAACAATAAACTGAACTTACAAAATGCCAAACCCTGATTTTCAGAGCCTAAGAGTTTCTTTACTATGTTTTTTTTAATTAAGCGGGCAGTGTCTAAACAAGACAAACTATTGCTTCAGGAGCTGAACTGCTTGTTCCTTTTACTGCAGAAACATGGGTGCCGGTGGAGGCTAAGCCTCCACTCAGAAGCACTTCTCCACAAAGGTCATACTATGGAGTGAGGTCAGGGTGTGGTGAAATCCAGGACTGGGCTTTACCAAGCTGGACTACAGCTATGCCAGGGACTGGCTAGAAAAGGGGATGACAGAAAGATGTGGAAAGCAGTTCAGTGACACACTCTCGTGCCTAAGGACAAAAGTAATTTGTTCATGCTTCTCTCAAAAGTTCATTCCTCTCAAAAGTCTGAGGATAAACCTCCTTCCTCAATTTCTGTGCACATCCTCTGCTACTTATTTATATTACTTATTTACATTACATACTTATTTACATTAGTATGTCCTCTAAGACATACTAACATAAATAAAAGAAACTTTGAAAATTAAAACTCTTATAGCAAATCAGACCCCAAAGAGGAAATAAGACCATGGGAAGGCCTATGACTAATAGCTGGAGTACACTACTGCTCAACAAGACTGTCAGAAAGAGAATCTAAAAGTGGAAATATATGCAAGAGACATGGAGACAGGGTCGCAGACCAGCATGGTAACAAAACACCTCAGGAAGCACATGGGATATGGCAGCTGAATTACAAAACAAATTAGATTCTTTTAAGGGACTCAGACTGGATCAGTTTCCATATAAATCAGACTTAGAGAATTTTATTAAGTGTCAGAAAAGAAAGCTCAAATGCAAGGTGATTATACTAACACAACTGCATAGACTTCTGTCAACAAAATTAGTTATTGTTCTCACCGTAAGAACTACAGTACCAAATCTAGAAAATATAGATACAATATCCTTGATAGACAGTATTAAGAAATCTACAACTCCTACAAGAGTTAGAAAGAATGAACTGAAGTCACTCCAATGTCTTCCTGTAAATAAATCATAATTCAGCTAGATAAATAAACTAATGCTTCACATGTGAAACCTCAGAAAAAGCAAGTGCAGAAGAGAACAGCTTAATTTTCAACAATTTTCCATCTTCTAGTGCCATAATACTGATTTTCAAGCATATTGTTTATTCCCTGTAATCGCATACAGACTCTTAACTTTGAGTAGTACAGAAAGTTTTGTCCTAGTCCCTACAATCCATTTAATGGGGAATATAAGGATCTGCTTCCCTGGGAGAAAGTTTCTAGTACCGTAAAGGCTCAAAAGTAGGTTTCCATGTGCAAGGGTGTAGGAAGAAGGTAAGTTTTACCAACTTCACAATATATTTTTTCTTTTTGGAAAGCACAGCGAAAACCCCTAAGTCTTACGGTGATCTCATCGTGCTGAGACCAGCACAGTTCCCAAACCCATGACTCATTCCAATCCCAGCAAAAAAAATTGCTGGGGAGACAGATGTTTTGTTTATTAATTAATTCCTTCACTACATCTTGCTCATAAAAAAAAAAAACAAAACAAAAAAAAACCTCAGGCTTCACTTTGTATGCAAAAGATAAAGCATGACAGTCATGCTCCTGCATTACTTTTTTCTAAATACTATTTTGTTAAAACTGAAATGGCAGTGGATCTTGGTGATGCTTGAATAACTTGTTTAGGAAAAACTCTATCTTGCCAATGAAGATTTAATTTCTTGGAAGTCTAAAAGTGTGTAACTTCTAAATATTCAGGTTTCTGGCTTTAAAGTTTACTTCCATGGCTCTTATGCTACAAAAACTATTATTTGTTTCTTGTGACATAAAATTAAACTAAGGCCCAGCTACTGTTTATTAGCAGATAATGAAATTGAAAGGAGTAACTTTAAGCATTATTCAGTTTGACATCAAACCTTGAAACAGTAGATTGTTTTCCATTAGATAGTTTTGTTAATCAAGTAATTTTTTTTAAAAGTCTCATTATACACTCTAATAACATCAGTGGAGTTATGCTAACTTAAGAGAAGTAACCATTACATGGTTTGGCTCTTTCCTCTGTAAATAAAAGATTTATTTTTGTCTATGCCTAAAATGCCCAGAATCCCAGTAGCAACCAGTTCAAAAGAGATAAATTTACTTATGATGTGCACTTGTGTTCTCCTCCCCCACCCTCTGTAATCACAGTATCCTCCTTTGCACTTGGCTCATTGTTTTCTAACATAATACTTCCTCCTTCCCATCCGGTTTGCTTCTGTAACACTACTCTAAGGTGTATCTAATTTGTATTCCAGAGAAGAAAACCTGGCACTTCAAACCATTAATGGAAGCTAAATACTCATACCCTAGTGAAATCCATGGGACTGGAAACCAGTTAAAAATTCACTGTCAGAAACTCCTCACTTTGAATTATTTTATTTAAGCCCAAATATATTACATTTCACTTTCATTTGAGGGGATCTCTGGTCTTCATTCAATGACCTAGATATTGTTCAATGCTGCAGAAGAAAGACCCGTCTCACAGTTTGCATACCTCTTCATGCAAGAAGAGACATGCATCCATGCAGCTGAAACATTAATAAAAAAGAAAAATCCTGCAGCAACTGACCAACAAATGTATGCCTTTAGTCATCTCAACTACAGATGTAGCCCAAAGTAAGGCTAATAACTCTGAGAAGCAGATGTAACTTGAGCTGGTTATAGAAGACTTTAGCACCACTGTACTTTAGCATGTAACTAATTCCTTAGTAAACTGTATGCTTATTTTTACATGAAAAATAATTAAAAAGCTATAATCACCACCTCCCTGCCATCCTTGGTCTTCCACTTTTGCATCAAAGCCATCAGCATACTACTGGGTAAAATTCAGGCCTATTAGGGGCATTGTCAGCAGACAAAAAAAACTCAAAAGTACAGAATGTAACTGCTAGAGGTCACATCAAGTTCAATACCCCAATATATCCATGAGCTGGTAACTGCTGGGTTCAGAAGAGTGATTCTGTCACATTCCCACTGCATTCTTCCCAATAAGCTTGAGATGAATCTAGTTTCTGAGCTAGGAGAAACAATATTAGGATTACCTCACTTTCTGTCTACCTTAAATAACAAATCAGCAAGCAAATTCCTCCCAAAAGAATCAGCAGACAGTGGTATGCGAGAGAAAATATTTTCACCAAGCCATTTGCTTTACATAGCACTCATAATAAAATTAATATATAGCATTACTAACTCCCTTCCTTTATGTACAGCCAACAGTAAAAAACAGGTCTAATTATGCCATAAAATAAAATCAGTGTGGAAAATGTCTCAGACTTGTAGCAATTGACCAACAATATGTAAAGTGGAAGAAGTCCTTCCAAGAGTGGACTTCTGAAGCTGATAAAGGAATTAGCAGAGCTGTTGTACAAACTGACTGTAACACTGTATAAGTAAGTCCCTCTATACCTGAGATGCTGTTTTCCAAAATCCCTTTGGACCACTTCTATGTATATTTGACCCTTGTTACCTTTCCCCATTGGCTGTGAGACCTGGTCCCTGTGGGCGGTGGTCCCCCTTAGCCCCTTGATTGGGTGTATGCTAATTTCCCCAGACCTTTAAGTACCTGAACCCGAAGACAATAAAGCTCGCTCGCTCTCTCTCCCTCTCCTCGCTCTCCTGGGTGTCTCCATGTGTGGCCTCTGTCCTCCCCGTTTGGGGCTCTGGATGCCACGTGGCCAGGGGAACAAAGGAGGGACTTCTCTCTCCAGCCAGAAGGACTACTCCTAAGCTCTGGAGGTACCCACAGCCCCCGCACAGACTTTCTGTTTTTGCTGTAAGCCATATGATCTTTTGCACATGAAATAGATGAACAAAGTTCTTCATATGCTAATTCCTATTTAGCATAAAGGAGAAAGAAAAGACATAGACGGAGAAGAGACTGGTGGATGTAGTCTGAGAAAAGCAAGTAAGTTTTAAATGTAAGCTACAGTTCAGCAAGAACACATCTCCAAACAAGCGATGACAAGCTGTTATTTCCATAACGTTCAATCTGACCAAGAAAGAATACAGTATGTTGAAAGTATCAGTGGGGGTAGATGAGTAGAAATATTAAAATTGTACAGCATCTCATAAGAAAAGAAGTTTACTCTAAGTATGTTGAAGAAATAGCTAATCACATTTTTTGAAAGCTACATTTTATGGTGTCAAAAAAAGATCGCCAGTATGGTCATGATCTTTCTGTGCTAGAAAATATCCTCAGTCCAGTCTTCTGCACAACCACCTTCCACAGGCATTTAAAACTGTTCTATTAGGTAAACTGTTTTATTAGGCATTTTAATTTTATGGCTAAAAACTTGCATAGGTTTTGTCAGGACCCTGACAGGCCTTACTAGCCCTGCATAGTTCCTCCAGGGCTCTCCCACCCAGGACCCCATGTCAGTGCAGATGCCACAGCACGGCACATCTCCAGCTCCCCACAGCACTGCCTAGCCACGGGCCTCACCAAGCTGGGCCTGCCTCAGCCCATTCCTATCTGATCACAGTTTCCCTCAATAGGCCTGTTCCATTCCCCCCACCCTCTGGTGGGCTGATGTCCTGGCCTGGGCTTGACCTCACCCACAGGGAAGGGAGGTGTCCAGTGCCCCAAGCTAGGGCAACCCAACCCCAGGGAGCCCCCACCACTGCCAGTGCCACAACCACAGGGCGCCACATGCTCACAGGGCACCTAGGTAGGTGAAACACAAGATCAGTTCAAAACCACCAGCAGCTATTTGCACAAGGAACACCAGCAACAGCTTGAGTAAACACACTAAGCAGCAAGCAGGACCCAAAGCCTAGGCTTACTTCAAGCCTTTTTCTATCACACAGTGTTTTGCCAATCTGTTTTGCCTTGGGAACAAGGAAGGATTTAAGAAACTGACATCAACTTTAAAAAATAGGTGTACAAGTTTACTATAGTGCAAAACAGTCAAGAACTACAAAAGAAATTTGGCTTATGAAAGGATACGCTTAGCAATGCATCTAATCTTTACTACAAAGAAAGTAAAATTTACTGATTTAGAGAGGTATAGATCACCAGTTACCCTTATAATACTTTACCAGCATCCAGATCGCACTTCAGCTGGGAAGGCCCTGATCACAGCGAAGGTCTGGAGAACCTCCTCCTGGTAACTGGGACACTACATGTGTCCACTCACAGCAGAGGTCCCCATCTTTGCTGTGAGAGGGTCCAGTTTATACAGTGTTACACAAACCAGCTTACATCACTCAATTGGTGAGGAAAAACTATCTGGCTTTCTTCCCTCCTTGGTTTTCCCCTGAAGCCTGGCCAGGGCCCACGGCAAAATCAGTCAGTTTGGACCAACTATCAAATGCCCAATGGCTTTGACTAGTCTCTAAATACATAACTATGGATACATTTATATCTCCAATACAAACCAGCTGCGAACATGTGAGGCCTACTGCTTTCATGGCCTTGACTGAAAAGACAGATTTATAACACACAGAGACTTTACTAATTATTAATAATATGCTGTGCTAACAAACACAGATGTGTACTCTTAAAGAACTATTCTGGATTATACAACATCTTGGTTAATAAGCAGATATATGGCTAAATACAATACTGGGTTGGAAAGTTCAGCTACAGGTCAACTCCATCTCAGGGATGCCCCCAGCATTACACACAGTTATTTCAAACGTCATTAGGACAGGGAAAGGGAAAAACAAAGGAATCAAGCAAACAAAACTGACTGGCTATTCAGGAAGAGTTTAGGAATATAGTTAGGTCTTGCCAAAAGAAAATCAGAGAGACAAAGGCAAAACTTGAACTCGATCTTGCCACTTCTGTTAGGGATAACGAAAAGTCTTTCTACAGATACATTAATAGCAAAAGGAAGGACAAGGAAAACCTCCATTCTTTGTTGGACCTGGGTGTGAACATAGTTATCGAAGACGAGGACAAGGTTGAGGTATTTAACACCTTCTTTACCTCAGTCTTCAACAGTAAGACAGGTTGTCCTCACGACATCTGGCTTCTGGAGCTTGTAGGCAGGGATAAGAAGCTGAATAGGCCCCCTGTTATCAAGGAGGAAACATTTAGCGACCTGCTGAGCCACTTGGATCCTCACAAGTCTAGGGGACTGGATGGGATCCACCCTAGGGTGATGAGGGAGTTGGCAGAAGAACTCGCCAAGCCGCCCTCCATCATTTACCAACAGTCCTGGCTCACTAGGGAGGTCCCAGATGATTGGAAGTTG
>VYXB01008943.1:18816-38896 GCA_013397135.1 Pachyramphus minor | reverse complement strand
CTGAAGCAGGTCCAGAGAAGAGCAACCAGGCTGGTGAAGGGACTTGAATATAAGTCCTATGAGGAGAGGCTGAGGGAGCTGGGATTGTTTAGCCTGGAGAAGAGAAGGCTCGTCACTCTCTAAAACTACCTGAAAGGAGGTTGTAGTCAGGTGGGGGTTGGTCTCTTCTCCCAGGCAACCAGCAGTAAGACCAGAGGGCACAGGCTTAAGCTCTGCCAGGGAAGGTTTAGGTTAGGTATTACAAAGAAATTCTTTACAGAGAGGGTGGTCAGGCACTGGAATGGGCTGCCCAGGGAGGGGGTGGATTCTCCGTCACTGGAGGTGTTTAAGAAGAGACTGGATGTGGCACTTAGTGCCATAGTCTAGTAACTGCGGTGGTAGTGGATCAAGGATTGGACTTGATGATCTCGGAGGTCCTTTCCATCCCATCTGATTCTATGATTCTATGATTTTTACTTGCTTTCAGAAGGTGTTAAGTAATAGGCTGCAGAGCACGAGAGAGACTACCATGGAAGCTACAAGCAGAGGACTGGCAAAGCTGTGAGAGCAGAGAAGCACGAGGAAGAAAACAGTCAGGAACACCTAATCATTGCTTGCACACAGTGATATCTCCCATTCAGCAGCAGTAGCCAGCTGGAGCTCTTTTCCTTCTTCAAATAAAAGGTAATTATGCAAGAGACTGCCCAGCTCAGCAGTGGGAAATAAGACAGCATGCATCTGAAAAACTATACCACTGAATCAAAAAGTCTGTGCTTATTTGTGGTTAGCAAGGGCAGCAAGGACTTCAGAACTGCAGATCTTCAGAGGAAGGGCTGCAAAACTTCTGCAGAATGACAGCAGCAGCCTGATTTGACTGTGACCTAGAAAGACTACACCATCTCCCTTAGTCACTATGCCTCCTGTAGGCAAGCCTCAGTGCACAGAGCCAAAGTGACTAATGACGTTCTTTGAAACACTCACCAGCATTGCAAGAACATACTTAGTCCTGCTGACAAATTCTGAGCTTAGATTTAGTGGGAAAGAAAAATGATACAAGCAATTCCAATCTAATAAGAAGCACAGTAAAAAATTGTTTCATTGACACTGGCAAGAAGTCCAAATTTGATTGGAGGCAAGGACCTGCCAAGCCTTGCCAGTTCTTCCACTCTAAGTCAAGATAACAAGATAACTACTTCAATAACAGTTTGATAATTAGAGAGCCCAACACATCATACCTGTGTCAATAAAAATTCCTGATTTTTCAAATACAGTAAGTCATGCATAATAGAAGTAACTGCTTAGACACTGCCAAAGTGCATAAATGCATTAACAAGTAGTAATGAAATTAGTAATCTGACATTCCAAAACCACAAAGTATTGTTCCATGTCTTGATATCTTCATTTGAACAACATTATAAGAAATATAGATCTAAATCTTCTAAGTCCAAATTTAAAACTGAAAAAAGTGCTTTCTATTTAGCAGGTGATAATCTTGTCATCTAGTATAGAATCACAGAATCATAGAATCAATTGGGTTGGAAAAGACCTTAGAGATCATCGAGTCCAACCCTTGTATTTGACAGATTAAACCACTAGATACTTGTCCATCCAGAAGATGACTATTTATTTGTACTGGGTTCAGAATATACAGCTCACACTTGACAGATGGACATGTCCTGTTTGTGCAATGCTTAATTATGTTGCTCCACCAAGCATTCCTCCCTTACTTGAGCATTCCATATTACACACCAGGTTCATGCCCGTGCTTGTGACACATAACCATGAGGTAACTGCAGGGTTTATGCATAGGATAAAGGTATGCAACAGATTCATAAGTCACATGCATCCACGCGAGGAGAGCTCAGCACTGTAGCAGCAAACCATAGGTACGATGGACAAATGTTGCTGCTGACAAGTGTTTTAAGACAGACTCCTTTGCAGCTCCTGAAAAAATCACAGACACATAAAAGCAATGCAAGGGGATTAATGCAATTTACAAGGAATTGAACGAAGTTTGTGTCTATTTAAAAGTGGATTTGAAAACTATTATTTATACTTAAGTTGCCATTTTCACTCAAATAAAAATCCACAATGAGAGCCATCGAGCACTCCCAAAGGAGAAGGAAACCAGAGACACAGTTAGAGCATATTCATAAAGAGAGATTAGGTGAAGCAATAAACGAAAACAGTCAGTCTTTAGTGACAGTTGAAATCAAATGAAAAACCTAAGATTACAACTCATACTGAATTTCTCCTTATGGTTATTAATTTTTTCAAACACAAATTATGTATCTTTTGATACAGAGTTAGCTTGGTTGCCCTGTATCGAGCAAGTTCTAGACAGAAACAACCAGTTTTCCCTCTTTTCCAAAATTAGGCTCAGACTGAATAGAATTTCTGGGATGATGAAACACACTTGCTAAGCACTGCCAAAAGACAAACAGCTATGTAACATTCCATGTAACTTCCTTTCATTTTCTTGTGAATTACTGAAGGTGTGAATTAGTTATCTTGAAGAACAGCAAAGGAAATTCATTAAAAGGCATCCTTAAATTGTACAAGAAAGCAAGGCGCCAGTTACCACCTTCCAGCACAATCACACAAAACAAAGAGTCCATCTCTGAGCAGAGAGCACATCTGTTCCTTTAAATCAAAGCAGCAAAAGATATGATGAATTTCTCTGACTAACAGTAGCATTTTAGGCTAACAAGTGGTTTAATAACACAAAGTGTTCCAAAAAACAATTAAAACCAAAAAAAAATTGAATGGTCAACCTTAAAGTAATGAGTCGTAATGCTATTCCAGGTACATAAACAGATGCAAACTGAAAGCATACTGAAATAAAACATTGGATTTGGAAGCTCACATTCATAAATAGTATATTCTGCTGTCCCACATTAAGTTTCCCTCTTCCCATTTTTTTTTTCTGAGACAGCATTTCCACGTATGATGACAGAGGAGTTAACATGGTTTGTCTCCAGCTATCAAACCAACAAGGAAAAAAAAGGGAAAAAGGGAAAAAGAAAATCCATATACAAAGGTCAGATTTCCAAGCTGTTCACATTTGGGTATAATGACAGTATCCGTAGGTGAAGATTGCCTTTCTCTTTCTGCTGTTTCAAAATGGCCTTTCTTTGATTATCTTCATAAACTTGCTTTGCTAAATTGGAAGTAGCTAGGAACAATGCTGTGACCACTGGTGGAAGATGGCAGGCAAATGGACCTTCTTCAGTCACTCAAAAAAGTAGAAAAGTAGAAAAGAGGATCAATTTCTGTTTCCAGAAACTGATGTACAGTATCTGCACTACCAGTAAAGTCTAGAATTTAGGGTTGCCCATAGAAATGGTGTGCATTAGGCAGCTACCCCCAGCATTATGCAAGTTTCAGTGTGACATCAATGCTCTTCTTCTGGAACTCAAACCACTGAACAGGATTGATGCCTACTGACTTGTAGATTAAAACAAACTGTTTTCAATGAAGCATTTGATTGCCTTAAGAGATCGCATTTTTAGAGAACCATTTCCTGGCATGCACACTGTTGCACTCATTAACAGAAGATCTCAGAAGTGTTCTATGTTCTCCACCTCAGAAAGAAAAAAATAAATCATCGAATCGACTTTATCAATATAGTAATAATTCTTGTGTCTGCTGTTTGTCTCTTACTGCAATGTTTCCTTTCATTATGCAGTTCAAGAAAAGAAGTTCACCTCCATGCTAAATCAGCACCAACATCCTTTAAAATTATTATGACAATCCAGGCACAAAATTAAATTTATTTTTAAGCACAGTATTGCATTCTGTTTAACTCCTCTACTCCAACTCAGCTGACCCGTAACTCCTGTCCTGTGCTTACTGCTTTGATATACTTTTGAGGAATGTCTCAAACAATTCAAATCTGCAGATTTTATCCCACAACCTGGATACACAAAAGTGATAATGATTTTACCTGATTATATGAGATTAAATAATTTACCAAATTCCCAATTTATGGATCTTCAGTATGTAATTTTTGGGTGGGTTTTTTTTTGGCAGAGGGGGGGAGAGGGGGCAGCACTGTGCAGGTGATACAGAAGAAAAGGCATTAGAAGCAAAGTGTTGGATCTGAATGCATAACCTTGGAATATTACCCACTCTGATCCACTTAACCTTGCATTTATTGGCTTTTGGGTGTGTGCCCCGAAGGTGTAACAAAGAAATGACCAACTGCCATTTCTTACATAAACTTAGTATCAAAAAACAACACTAACCAGGTCTTCGAGCTTGTGTCTTCCAGTCCAAATATAGTGGTAGACTGCAAGTTTTAGTATTTTATCTTTGTTTTCACATTTTGATGTGAAAGAGACCTAGGATAGTTTTACAACTTTAATAAAATGCCCCTTATTACTTAACAACACATTTTCAGTGAGATTAGTAACTATCTCATTTTCTTTACTTTTATTTAAGGAGGGAGGAGTGGGAAACCCACAACAGTGCCATCATGCAACTGAAGGCGGTGGTACAATCCCAGTATAATTTCAAAATGTGAATGGAGAGGATGCAGGTAAAAGGGAGAACAACACTCACAACTTCAAGTTACCCAAGCTTCATGAACAGACATGTGGTTCTACCGTACCTCGGGGCTTTTAAATCAACACTGAACAGTTTACTGGAAATTAACATGTTATTCTGGCTACTTCCGCGGTAATTGATGATGAAAGAAGATTAATTTCATCTTCCCTTCAAACACATGTAATTTTCTATTCATTCTCATGTTTGTCAACACCCCAAACAAATTAAGACTAGACTTCAGCCCCGGCTACAGTATCATTCCAACAGAGGATTACAGGATTTCATTTTCAAACCCAGTCAGCGTGGCCTCTGAAGCTCTCACAAGAAGGTTCCTCCTCCCTTGTGTTGCAAAGATGATGCTAATTATGTTTCACATACAGAGAGAAAGAACTAGGTCCTTCAAACATCACCAGGTTTTCTCTGCCGTCTGTTAGGAGAGCTCACCCGTCTCAGGATCTTATTTCCCAGCAGTCAAGAAGCCAGCTCATACAGCTGTGTTCACACTGAGGAGACATGTTTTCAGTGAACCAGCACATTTGCTGCCCAGTAAATTTACTCTGAGATCTGTCAGCTTTCCTAAAATATGTACAAATGTTAGCCGAGTATTCAAATGTATGCAGTATTCCTTCTAGCTTTTGCAACTGCTTCAAGATGTTTGACACTCAGTAAGCCCAAGGTAAAAACACCTGGGGAAGGCATAAATAGAAACTCAAATTGCTACTCACCTTATTATCATCCAAAGTTTCTGTTCTTCTATAATAAAAACAAGTAGCCTTGTTAAATAAACTATGTAAATTAGACTCAAGATCAAACCCAAATGTTTACTGTTCTTTATTTGTCTTTCCTGCTATACAGTAGAACTATTTACTGCTCTGATGCCTTTTCACAACTGTAATAAGAACAATTCAGATCTAGTATTTCCTGGCACACAGCTCTAGAGCTGTCTTCACCAGAAACACAATTCCCTCTTTATTCAGTTCTGAAAGGAAAGAAAAATGGTTTAACTCAGGGGGGTAAGCACTGTTACAATACCATGAGAAACCTAGAGAAGTGTGAGAATGTACACTGAAGTCAGAAGGAAAGTATTTTTAAACAAATTTGCATCAACTAGAATCTTGTTCTAGGATTGTTAAAACCTTATTCAGATCACTGTTACTAATACTCTTCTGTGATCAGTACTGTTCACTGCAATACCTGTGGCATTCTACACCTTGTTAAACATCAAAGTTTTACATTTTTTTTGCTGATAGCTTCACACTTTTCTTCCTTTGAAATTTTCTTAGTATCTTTCATTCTCATCATGCTGTAACCTGAGTAAGCATCCTGCTGCAACTACAGTCTTTTTAACCATTCATACCCATGTAAACTTTGGTGAAGGGAGGGAACAGGAGATAAAAGAAAGACAATCCAAGTACATTACATCAGGACAAGGAGAAGCAAAACTGAGAAGGAGAAAAGATAAGAGAAGAAAAGGAAGGGAAGTCCTACTAATGTATGAAAAGAAGTGTGCAATAGTGACAGGACAGACTTATAAGAAAGCAGAAACATCTTCCTCCAAGAGGAAGAAAACCCATAAGTGTCATAAATTCAACAGAGACTCAGAGTTCTGTGATGTACACAAGTATCTTTAAAGTTAATGAGGTTCTGTGCTCATTAGGTTCAACAACTGGAGAAATCCCTGAGAGAAATCTTCAGGACAGGTAGTTAAAAGCCTCACAGATAATTACTTGTATTTAATAGCTCTTCCCATAGCTCTCCCATTATGCAAGGAGGATTCAGCCATGCATTTTATCATAGATATTATCAGTAATAAAATACATTAAACACTGTATAAATAAAAGACAAAAGCAAAGAAATTCAATCAAACACAAAATTTCCCATACTCCACAGAGAAAATAAGGCAGTACATTCTACTTTGCACACGATCACTTTGCAAATAACATTTTCTTCCCAACTCTGGTGAGTACTAGCTATTATGTTACCCTTATAACACTTATTTTTTGACATTTGAATACAGCAAGTTTTAGCCTTTAAACAGACTAACTGGCTTACAGAATTCATCCATCTTTAGGAGTCAACTACAGTTTTAAAGTTGATATCCCAAAATACTCAGGGGGGATGATGGTGGGGAAGGGAGGTGGAAAGGGGAGGGAAGGCCACAAGTTTTTTGCTTTCAAAAAAGAAGAATTAGCATTACTCCATTTGTCTGAAGAAAGAAGCATTTGCAAATTATACGTGTGTTATGGGCTACAGGATCTATCAGTATTTGAGAACCTTCTCTCTCTACAAGAAAATTTCATACAGGAAGGATTGCAAGAACATACAGGTAACTCTGGAAAAATCAGCATCTGTAATAAAGGAGCCAAGAGTGTAGGTACACAGCACATGATACAAATATTGCTCTTACAACTTCTTAAAAGGCTTTCATCTAATTTTTACAAGGATACTAATTTGTCAAAAGCTACATTTGCCAAAAGTAAGAGCTGCTTCTAAAACCTCAGGACAGAGAAAGATTCTGAGATTGAGAAAGAAAGAGTTAAGTGTGTTCTGTGCTTTTAGCTACTATGCCTAGTAGATTCTTTGAAGAAGAATCTTTTGTACAGTCATCTGCACAGCAAGTCAAGAAAGCAATAGACGTTTTTCCAGATAATGATATCTGTGACTATAGCCCTAATAACCAGATGCACACTTTGAAATCTTTGTAGCTCATTACTTTTAGTTACTCACTCAGCTTAACAATTCATTTATATATTTAAGAGAGACTATTTTATTACTGTAGAAAAAAACAATTTCATAGGAACCCCAAACATAATTGAAAGATTTCCAGCTGGGATCAATCAAGGATTGTTATACAGATAATCCCACACTGAAATCACTTGCTCCTTCCAATGACAGATAGACAGATAACTAACGGATGCATTGCTCATGCCTTTGAATGCACATTGCTCAAATGTTACACTTTATTGCTTTCAGTATTAAAGTATATATATTAGACTTGCAAGCACCGTACTCTTGAGGCAAACAACCATCCACCACTCAGATTTGTCTTTTTCTTATTTTTAGTGGCCCTTTAGAACTGGAAGAGCATTAGCTTCTTTTGTTCCACTACAGCATAAGAAGCAACCATTCAGTTTTCTATCCAATATCATTCCAGTGTCCTTCCTTATTCTATACACACTTCTTCCAGCTTTTCATTGTAAGATTTTCTGAAACAAGTTATCCAGCCCTGCTAATTTAAAAGCATTTATTCATAACAGCTATTATTTACTCAATGTGTGTCCCACAGTGTAGTAACATATCTGGAAAGATCCAGAACATATTAGTGGCATTTACAGAACACTTAACTTTATCTCTAATAATCAATAACTTCATTGTTTAATTTAAAGTATTCAACTCTCACCAGAATGATAAAGAAACATTATGAAAGGGAAGAGAGAGGAAAATAGAAATGGAAGCTACAAAGTAAATCACAGAATCATGGAATGACTTGGGCTGGAAGGGACCTTAAAGATCATCCAGTTCCAACTCCTCTGCCATGGACAGGGATACCTATCACTAGACCAGGCTCAGAGCCTAATCCAGCTTGGCCTTGAACACTTCCAGGGATGAGGCATTCACAACTTCTCTGGGCAACCAGTGCCTCACCACTTAAAAGTAAAGAATTTCTTCCTAATATCTTATCTAAAACTACTCTTTCAGTCTACAGCCATTCTTCCTCGTCCTGTCACTCTCCAGCTTTTTTGTAAGCTCCCTTCAGGTACTCAAAGGCTGCAATTAGGTCACCCCAACACCTTCTCTTTTCCAGGATGAACAATTCTAATTCTCTCAGCCTTTCCTCAAAGGAGAGGTGCTCCATCCCTCTCATCATCTTGGTAGCCCTCACCTGGACTGAATCTAGCAGGTCAACGTCCTTCCTGTCCTGAGGACCCCCAGAGCTGGATGCAGTGCTCCAGGTGGGGTCTCACCAGAGCAGAGTCAAGGGCAGAATGCCCTCCCTCAACCTGCTGGACATCGTTCTTGTGATGCACCTCNCAGGTGGGGTCTCACCAGAGCAGAGTCAAGGGCAGAATGCCCTCCCTCAACCTGCTGGACATGGTTCTTGTGATGCACCCCAGAACACAACTGACTTTCTGGGCTGCAAGTGCATGTTGCCAGCTCATGTTCAACCTCTCATCCACCAGCATCACCAAGTCCTGCTCGTTCCGTTCATGCACCAGCTTGTATTGATACTTGGGGGTACCCTCACCCAGGTGCAGCACCTGTCACTTTGTCTTATTAAACCTCATGAGATTCTCATGGACCCACCTCAATTTTGTCCAGGTCCCTTTGGATAGCATCCCATCCTTCAGGTGTGTCAACTACACCACTCAGCTTAGAGGCATCTGCAAGTTTGCTGAGGGTGCACTTGATCCCTCTGTCTTAAATAAAGACATAAATAACATTGGTCCAAATACAGACCCCTGAGGGACACCACTTGTCACTGATGTCCATTAGGACTCTGGGCAGTCGGTCACTGCCCTCTGAATGCGACCATTCAACCAATTCCTTATCCATCCAACAGTCCAACTCATCAAATTCATCTCTCTCCAGTTTAGAGAGAAGGATGTTGTGGGGCATCGTGTCAAAGGCTTTAGAGGAGTCCATAAATGACAATGGTAACCCTTCCCTTGTCTGTTGATGGAGTCACCCCATCACAAAAGGCCACTAAGTTGGTTAGACAGGACTTGCCCTTGATGAAGCCATGCTGGCTGTCCCACATCATCTTCCTGTTCTCCATGTGCCTCATTAGAGCTTCCAGGAGGATCTGTTCCATGACCCTCCCAGACATAGAGGTGAGACAGAGTTCAGTAGTTCCCAGGGTTCTGCTTTCCACTCTTTTAGAAGGTGGGTGCAACGTTTCCCCTTTTCCAGTCACGTGGGTCACATCTTACTCTCCCCAAAAGTTACCTTGTTTCTAAGACAAGCTAGAAAAGTATGATTATTTAGATAAGGAAATAAGAACATGAGGAAAGGTGAGAACTCACCTATCAATGAAGGAAGTCAATGTCTAGTCCAAGTTTTTTGTCCAAGGTAGAGTTGATTGTTAACCTATATTGAACAAATTCCCACTCTACAAAGTTCTTTGCCATGTTTATATTAAAGTCACAAAGGTGCTAACAGACTAGTCAATAACCTCTGGGCATATCAGAGCATTTCAACACCTTATTACAGGACAGCAGGGAAATATACACATATGAATTCACTTAAGAAGTCCAAGGGCACTGTTAAATGAGGTTTGAAAAAGAGCAGCCTCATGATTAAAGACACACACAACAGTCAAGAAGGTGAGAAATAATAAGAAAGGTTGAAAAAACAGACAAAATTATAAAGGCGGAAAACAAAGAGTGATATTAGACAGATTAGACACAGCTGAGACCTTGTCCAAGGAGGACAGCTGAACCAGTGCTACTGGTTCATTAATCAGATAAACACCTCCAATAGCTTACACAGCTCAGATGGCTACTAATTGCACCTCTCCATGTTTCAGCGGTACTTAACTCTCATTTCCATCTCAGACGTGTTTCTAGGGTGACTGCTGCTCTTTCTTGGAGCATATAATATCTCTTCCATTTTCAGAAAAGTTTATTCTGACTAGCTTACTGCAATACATTTTATCACAGTTTGGTTTCTACTTTTCTGATCCCTCCTTCCCCCTCCTCAAGGTAGCTCACTGAATGAAATAAAAAGGATTTCTCTTATTGCAAGCAAAATTATGTACTTACCCCTCCATCAGAAGAACAAGGTTCCCTTTTAAAGTTGTAACAGACATCAACTATCAACCCTATCTCATACCAACCTTTGGAAGGGAAGAAAGGGCAAATGTTTAAATGAAAACGCAAAAATAAATATGAGTACTCATGTCAAAATTGGGCACATCTTGAAGTTCAGACAAGACTACGCTGTAAGAACATGATATAAATCCACATAGTGGGGAGTACATATAGAAAAATAACCTGGGATTTAGTGCTTTGTCACCAGCAGGAAGTGAGCAAATGCAGTCATGTAACTTTGGCTACCAAACAAGGTCCCTACGAAATACCCAGAGACTACACCTTCACAAGGGTGGCTTTTATTGCTCCACCTGTGAAACTCCATTTCCTTCTCTGCAGAGACATGCACAGACTATGTGCAGGGTACATGTACGAACTCTGTCAGACTCCAGAGGAAGACAGAACAGGTGCACAATGAAAGAGATAGAAAAACAGTCCACATATATCACTGCCTGTTTTACTTTAGAAACCTAAGTATAAGGTTTGTTATAAACTGGAAAGGGGAAGAAGTTTGTGTTAAACACTAGGCAAGATTCTCCACGGCATAAATCCACAAATTCTAACACCAAGGGTACTTCAAATGCACACTGAGCTGATTACAAGTCTTTTACCAAACTGCTTAAAAGAAAAAGTCTGATATACTGATAATCTATAAAAAAGGAGCTAGAGATGCATTATTATCACAGTTTACCTTAGAACATGACCTTATACAACTCACTTAAGGTCATTTCCTTCAGCAGCAAATGAGCGTTCACCACACCCAGCTCAGGGATATATGGGAGAGTGCAGCATCTGCTAAGCACTTGTGGGACAACGAGGTCTGTGTTACAGGGTTGCACAACTGCATTCCTCAGCTTGATCACTGCTCAGAGAGGACTGTAAGGAAGCCTCACTTAACACTCAAAGTGCTATCTCGGTAGCTGGCAAGGACAATCCATTCCTGCACTTTTCACTGTAACTTAAATGGAATGCAAAGAACAAAACAAAAAAAAAAAAAAAATCAAACTGCACAGTTAGCTTTTGAATGAGTAACAAGACTATTGTCACACAAAAAACCAGTATTTTAAAGTTATAGTTTGAAGGTCTCAGCTATTACTATTTGAAACAAGCAGCTAATCACAAGCTATTTCAGCATCTTGACTATACCCTCAGCTCACAAGCTTCCATAGGGGACAAATTTGAAATAAACAAGTGTCTGATACCACTGGAGAATTCCCAGTTTCATTTACACAAACATCCAGAAAACCAAGTCAGCTCCCTAATAAACTAATGGCGAGAAACAGAAAGCAGAGGTGGAAACATGTCCTTATTACCCCTGTAATAGGAATGCAGAAGGACAACAGGATCAAACTTTGTCTCAGCCCAGACCTGCCCACTTTCACAAGTCATTTCTATGAGAACGAATGAAAAGGTTTATACAGAAGTAACTAGAAGCAGGGTTGGACTCACAGATATCTGGAACCATCACAAGCACTTCTACTCTCATTCCAAAACATTACTGTCTCTTTCACAAGAACAACCACCCAAAAAAACCCAAACAGTTTAAGGCAGCGTTGTTTTATAGGACATGACTAAATCCATTGGGGGGCTTGTATGTACACATATCATATGTAAATTATATATACATTTATGTTTTTCTTTCATGGAAAAAAGTAAATAGAATCAAGACATTTCTTAGCTGGCAGATGTTATCTTTGAAGTTTTCTTTTTAGGAGATTAAGGCACATAATTTTACCAAAAAAAAAAAAAATTAAAAGTTACCAAAGTCTAAAATATTTTAATAGCCTATTTCTTGTCACCTAAAATGAAATATTGTCTAGCAACTGAACAGAACTTTAAACTATCTTTTTATGTAACTCTTCTGAGGATCTAAAGGTGCCCTTTACATAGCTCACATCTACTAGATTTCTTAATCGAGGTATACACATATTGGTTTCTTAATCCTTTAGGGGCTGGCATATTAACCTTTGGTCAAATAAATGCTCTGAGTTAAATCATTGTACACATAGGATTTATTTTTATTGTAAGATATTAAATGTCATATTTGAGATTCCATCACATCATTAAATTAAGTTACAGGTCCCAACTTCATCCTGAGAAATTTCACAGATAATCAATCATCTTACCTTCACAAAGCTTTCTCAACAGACATCCCCATGCAACTAATCCCCTGGGCTGAGGACAAGAACCATCCACAATCCAGTATCACCTTGGTAAATTGGGGCATGCAGGGACAGTCATGTGCCATGATGAGCTGTAACCCAACACACATAGCCAGCTTTAGCTAACATAGTAGTCACAAAATTGTATTGCCTTACTCACAACTCACATAAAATCTATTTCTGTTCATGCTTTTTAATACTGCTTACTGAACTAATGTCATTACTATTTTGTGAAACACTACAATGCTGCGATTCATGCCCTCAGGGCTTCAAAGTCCTTCCGCTGACTAGACAGGAAACATGGACACCTCAGGTCACGGGATAATCATGTACCTAAAGCAGACAGTGTTGACTCACAAGAGTCAATGCAAGGACTGACATAAAAAACTCTAGTTTTAAGCCCAGACTGAATCACAACTGCAGTCTGTGTCTAACTGCAGGTTAATTAACAATTTTGCAAGATACAACCAATCCTCTAAGAAAAATCCTTAATCTTAGATTTGGGTATTTCAAGAATAGATTATATACTGTAACTATGACATTACGATCTAAAACATGTAAGTCCCACAGTTACATATTAAAGAAATGTCTGAAGCCTAACTAAATGCATAGGAAATAGAAAAGGAAAGCAACTCCATGGGATAAAGCATACCTAGTTGCTTTGTTCAAGTCCCAGTGAAGTCAACTACAGCCTTTAGTTTCCACTGGAGTTAAATAAAGTCTGAATCTTCAAAGCACACACTTAAATCACGAATTTCTGTATGTGTATTTCAGGTCCTGGTAAATTGAAAGTGATCAAAATACCCTACCTTATAGCAACTTCAGTATATCATAGCCAAACTAGTCTGTTATCCATAAAAAATATTTAAAACACGTAAATGTTTACTCTTGGTTATGTTGTTCAAATAGAGATCATACTACATTACCAATGATGTGAGAAGCATCCAGCACTTCATGTGCTGTTGAATCACTTTGCTTCTCTGACAGTCACTTCTGAACATCTGCAAATGCACATAGGCTACGGTAAAATCAATGTTTTCAAAATTTAAATGAACAACTGACACATTATTTCAATTCTCTTAAATTGGGAGTTTTACTAAAATCAGTCAAGAATAATCGTTGTCCAAAGAACATACTGAAAGTGAACTTCCACACTGATCAAGACAAAAATAAATATCTTGGGCACAATATAAGACTGTTCTGAAAAGGTTTCTATTTAAGAAGGCTCAAAAAACCATAAGTTAGGAAAACTTCAGTTCTAGTAACGAACTCAATTCCATCTGTGAACACCTCTGTGACCTCACTCAGCTGTTTCCTTACAAAACAGTCTCCTTTCTTTGATATCCCCTCATAACTAGTGAGCCTCTATATTTACAAGCAGCAATTTCCTTTCTACGCCTCCCAAAACAAATGACAGAATATCCTATGTGGGAACAGACTCTCAAAGATCAGAGTCAACCTCCTGGTCCTGCACAGACAACCCCAAGAATCACACCATGTGCCTGAGAGCGCTGTCCAAAACAAGCTAATCTTAACACAGCTTTTCTTTTAAAGAAAATGGTGTAATAAAACTAAAAAAAAAGGACTTCCAGAGGTCCCATCCAACCTCAATTGTTCTATGAATCTGTGTTCTTCTGGGGTTTTTTGTATTTTAAAGTCAGACTGCTTTGTTCAGGCAAACACTTCAGCATATATGTAGATTTTAAAATTACAAAACTAATTTGTGAATTCGGAGTTTCAACACCTACCTTTAAATCTGTCCTTGAGAGACTACGGGCAGCTGAATACAAATTCTTTTGTTTGTCCTTCCCTACGGAAAAACATGCTGTGTTGTTTCTTTGCATCTTGTAACTTTCGTTCAATGAAAAAAATTGTCAAAGGCCAGAGGTACAGAGCCCATTTGCAGTGGATGCCTATCAGGAAGGAATTGATGGCCATGAGGAAGCCAGAAAGAAGCCCCTTTGCATTGCCAGGCATGAGCAGAGCACATCTCCTGTGAGCAACCCATCCTTTCTCCCCTGCATGTTGCCTGAAAGACTACGGCCCCAACATGGCATCCTACAAAATAACAAGTGTAGGCTATTAGAAGGTAGAGTTGATTGTTAACCTATATTGAACAAATTCCCACTCTACAAAGTTCTTTGCCATGTTTATATTAAAGTCACAAAGGTGCTAACAGACTAGTCAATAACCTCTGGGCATATCAGAGCATTTCAACACCTTATTACAGTGTCAGGAGCCTGCCATAAAAGCTCAAGAAAATAAATGAACTAACAGGAACTCACTCTCAAAGTGTAATTTTAATCTGTCAATAACTGATCATATTCTTTCTTTCTATATATGATTAATGACATTGAACTGAGCATTCTGTCCCTTTAACTTTCTGTATACAGAAAGTTGATATGCTCAGATAATGACCCACAAAGGCAAACAATTCAAGAGGAAGCTTGTGAACATCCCAGAACTTCTATTAATTACCAAGAGGGAGTTTCCACATATGGATTTTATATGGTCAATTGTTTGTTCTTCCCCTCCTCTTAAATACACTAGTAAGTAGAAAGGTAGAAACAAAACTGAATTACTTTTCAATTTTGCACCTCAAAAATCCTGAAAAAACCCTGTATGTAATCTTAGGGAATTACTGTCTTGGTTCTGTAAGCAAAATACAGAAGATCGTCTCCTAAAACAGCCTGCATGCAGAGCACAGAACTGCTTACGAAAAGGAGACCCAAACCCAAAATCAATCAATAACAAACTTGCTGGCCGGCCCAATTACCAAGAAGAAACTATAAGAATTTATTTTTTGCAGATGAATTGCAGGCAAGCACCAAATTTCATCAGTGACATTTCCAATTTTACCTTATGGTGATGCTTCAAGCAAAACGTATTGTTTCTGCAGCACCAGAACTTTATTAATAATTTAACCATGTTTATTTTGGTTCAGCTTAACTGAAGGAGTAGGTGAATTTCCTCTACTGAAATCTAATCAAAAACAAGTTTATTATTTATTAGTGATGTAGGTTTAATTGAACTGGTTTATGCACAGACAAGAAAAACTCAACCTATCCAGAAACCTGCTTTGGAAAGTCTCTCCATCCTAAGTGTTTCATACATATATATGTAATTTTGGGGTTTCCGTATTATTAACAGATCTGGCTATAACTACATTATGTGTTTTACGCTACTTGGAAACTTAACACATGCAAGCTCTTAGATAATGAAGTGAAAACACCTGAAGTTTCCTTAAAGGGCAAGAAAAAACAAGTTCAGCTTTCAGTGCTGGACTTTAATTCATATCAGTTCATCACAGTAAAACTTTTAATAACTCACATTCAGAGCCACTCATAAGAATTCTGCACTGCTGAACAATCTTAAACACTCCTAATGCTCCTGTTTTATTAAGGAAATCAAAATGTTACAGAACAGAAATGTCACTAGCCCCAGGGGAAAAAAATCTAGACATTGCATTACCACTACCTACACATGGAAGTCTGAGGCTGACAACATTAAACATACACATATATAAGCCAAGGTCTTCCAAGCAACAGAAACCCAATACAAGCACTATCAAGAACATAGCTCACCCTTTCAGGAACATTATGGTGCAAATTGCTCCCAGACCTTCAGCACAGCAAGAATCCTTTTGCATCACTATATGCCAAGAAAAATTATGAAAGGGAAAGTACGCTATCCCATTGGCAAAGGAATTGCTATCTTTCATACTTACGACAAAGAAGCCACACAGCATTGGCTGTGTCAAAGACCTCTGCAAAGGATATCTGCCTGAGCGTAAGATCGAACAAAAGGCAGCTGAACGTTCAGCTATGAGCTCTAGAGCACCACAATGAACAGCACATGCCAAAAGTCAACTGAGTCTCCAACAAATGTATACTGGAAAAAGAAAACAAACTACCAGAAACAGATTTTTGGGATGGAGAGAGGGTAATGGCAGTTTTGAAGGAGTTTGAATACAAATATTTTTTTAAATGGTCTGGTCTCTTTTCGGCCCTCGGTTATCCAGTGAATACATTTCATGAGTTTATTTCTGCTACATATAATCTTAGCTTCTCAGGAGGCAAATGGATTTCTATCACTGGTGATAGCAGATTATCCAGAGGAGTTAAAAAAAGGTAGTAAGAGGCAATGTCCTTCCTCCCACTCCCCTAAAACATCGCAGCCTAAGTGTTCCATGACATCATTCGGGCAGAAAAAACAATAATCCCTTCCATTGTTAACATATTTTTTGGTTTGGATTATTGTTACTATTGTCCTCTCCTTTTCTCCAAGCTTAACAAATTTGTTGGGGATAAAAAAAAAAAAAAAAAAAGGTTTAGTAGTTCCATATTAAAGATCTGTATAACCAAGGAATGCTACATAAGAAGCAACCAGAAACAATCAGACACTGTTTGTAATTACTGATAAGATACTAGATTAACCCTAGTTTGAATGTCCTGACTCAAAACAACAAGAAGTAGACAACCCTAAAGCCTAAACTTAAACATGCAGTTTAACACAGCACTTCTGTACAGTTAACACAGCACTGCCTGCTGCAGTCATATGCAAAAGTGTATTAATGAATACACTGGCATATCTGGCTACAACATAAATTAATGCCAAGGCTTTTTAGTTCATCCATTTTTCAAATCCCCAACATCACTAGAGACTGCCAATCAAAGACTAGGCAAATGAAGCGTTCTCTTGAAAGACTTGATTTGTCTCTGTACACGTATAGCATTCCTGTCTGGTTAGAAACAGAAGATGTTTGTCTTACCATCATGTTATCCAAATAAATAATATCCAAATAAATATCCAATATACAAAATAAATATCCAAATAATTTGGGCTTCCAAAACTGTGATTAAAACACTTTTTTACAACCTTGGCAACATTAGCTTTCCAGCTATTCACTAGAAACAGACATTAAGTTACAAAGGAACAAATGCACTATTATTTAGGCAGCATGCCTCCCCCAAAACCAGACTGTTACTATTTTCCAGTTGGCATTTCACAGAATTTTATTCATAATAAAATAGAAGACATCTTATCCCATATAGTTTTCTAAGCAGCATTTTTTTAAAAAATACCTTTTTAAATTCCCTAAAACATACACTTTAATCTAGTAACAATAATACAAACACAAGAAGTATCTATTGATGAATCCATCTTACTTAAGAAGTGAACTTCTAGTATAAGTAGCCTGAAGTAGTGCAAAGAAAAAATATTCAACCTGAAGGGGGGGGGGAAATCATCTTCATACTGAGGATTTATAAATAGCATATGCCCCACGTGCAGACATGAGTGAGATGATCTGAACATTAATACATCTGGAAGAAAAAAAAACATAAAACACTTCTCTCTTGGGCCTTCTATACCACATATTACTATATTATCATCTCACTTCCCTGATTCCAGATGTTCATAACCAGACCATGTCTCGAGACTGAAACTTGGAGATAACTGAAATGAGATGAGTAATCAACACATACAAGTTAACAGCAACCTCAGTCTCCATAGCAAACATTCTTCTGCAGGTGTAAAACAACCCGCACTTTCCACAGAAGAATTCTTCATAGGCTTTTTTTCCACCTGGAAATTCCTTCACCTTGGGAAGCTACCTGAAAATGTCATGGTATTTTTAATTTTAATTGTTTTACCTTAGTGCATCTTTAAAGGTGCCATCCAACTTTTAAGTCATATTCTTATAAAAAACCAAGAGCATACAGAAGGGAAATTAGTGTGGCATGACTAACACCATAACTTCATTCCCGCAAGCAGAAATGTGCTAAACCATTTCACTGAAAGTAACTTTTTCAAGTAATTTATCAAGCAGACTAGCATCAACCCCACAGGGGATCATTCTTCCTAGGGGCAAGAAGCTGTAAATTTATATTCACAGAGGATGAGGGGAAAACAAAATCCCAGCTGACCATCATGATTACTTGCACTCAAACTACCATAAGTATTTCTTCTGTGTTTATGACTTATAAAAAACCTACCACATTTGGAGTTCTTAGGGCCTCATTAAAATAACTTACTACCATTACAGAAAAAAAACAGAGCTAAAGGTTGCTTGGAAACTACAGCATTGATCAGATGTCATAATCAAAAGCAAACAAGATACCTTATTGCCATCTTCCAGTACTTCAGGATGGAAAAAGATAAGGTCCTGTCTGCCTCAGTAACAATAGGCAGAGTTCCCAGATGATCCCCATCACAAGAGCAACAATTCTTAAAACTCTTAAGAGAGGTGTAAGGGAGCCCCTGGTGGTCTAGTGGTTAAGGACACGGCACTGTAACTGCCGAGGCCCGGGTTCGATTCCCGGTCGGGGAAACTCCCCGGGTAGGTGGAGCCCGTTAGCCCTGTAAGGCGATCCACCTACGTCCTGAGGACCTCGCTGCCACTGTCCAAGCTCGCTTGGCCCCGGCAGATGAACCTTAGGATTAAAGGGTGGGCTCAGTTCTGCGCGCACTGTGTCCCACCTAAAATAAATCCAATGCGCAGGCTGGAAGGCGTACAAAGACCTTCCACAGATCTTCGTTCGCGAAGTCTGGCCATTACATTAAGAGAGGTGTTACGGTCTGTGAAGCCTGTTCAAGCACTGAAAAGCAGTAACACTAGCTCTGACTCACTAAAGGAAAACAGCCAAGTTGAAGACCTCCTCAAAGACAGCTTATATTTAGACAAAGAGAGATTTGCAAACTGATGTAATTCCTAAAACTTAAGATCCTCTGCATGATAAGGGGCACAATATGATGAAAAAAAAATAACACACTTCTCTAACTAATGGTAAATATCTCCTTGAACTTCAGACTTCATCAGCATCAGCACAAAACAAGTGGATAAAGACAACAGCTATTGTAGGTTTTACTTCTCCATTAGCAAAGCTGGTTCAAACAGAAGGTGGGGGTGGGGGTGGTGGCCGTTTCACTGGACTGCCAAGGTTACTCCTGAAACGTGGTGTTGGAAGGAGACCGGTAGAGCTGCTTAACGTTTGTTGGCCGATTCTGTGCTGCTCTTCACCACCCGCCCACCGGCTCCTGGCAGCGCGGACTGTGGGGCCGGTGTCCAAGCAAATCCTGCTGCCGGGGGGCTGTAGGGCCGGGACACCCCGCCGCTCCGCTCCCGTCGCTCCGACGGCGCGGGCAGGGGCTGCGCTGCGGGACACACCGCCCGCCAAGGCTGAGCTCCGCGGCTCCGGCGGGGCCGCCCCCGGCCGCAGCACGGGAACGGCCGCCTCGCCCCGAGGGTGTAGGGCTGCCTCGGTCCGGCACCCCCAGGGCGCCCAGGCGCTCCTGGTGCCGGGTCGGGGCGGAGGACGCCACCGCGGAGTTAATCATTAACTCGCTGCCCCGCTCCTCGGAGAGCTCCTCCCGCGGGCGCCGTGGCAGCCGGCAGCGCCAACAGGGCGGGCGCGGCGCAGCGCAGCACCGAGGGAGCCGGTGGGCACACCGCCCCCGCCCAGCCCACGGCCACCGCGACCCACAGCAAGCGACTGCCGCCCCCACACCCACCTTTCTGCAGGCTTCGCTTGTCGCCTCTCCCTCTTATCGCCGCAGTGCCGCGGGCGGTGCGCGGCGACC
>VYXB01008943.1:0-18748 GCA_013397135.1 Pachyramphus minor | reverse complement strand
GAACAAGCAAATCCCAAACGCTGCTGATCGCGGGCTGCGCGCCGCTTCCGCGGGGCCGGCGCGGAGCGGGGCTGGCGGCGGCTGCGGAGGAGTGGCCGGCGCGCGCCGTCCGCCACCGCGGCCGGAGGGAGCCCAGCCAGAGCCCCTGGGACGGGCGGAGGCGCCCGGAGCCTGGATTTAGAGTTTAGACTGGCAAACCTCCAAAATTAATGCGTAAAGTGTGCTTTTAGGTCTCTCACGAGTTTTGCAGCGCGAAACGTGCCGAGAACAGAAACACGTTCTCACCTTGGCACAGAAAGCCCACGGGGCGGGCGTCGGGTTTTGCTCTTCCTAGTGGCCCGCGGCCAAAGCACACCAAAGCACGGAGAGCCTGGGATCGGTCAGGTGTGGAATGACTTCTCGATCCCCCAGTGAACTCCCTGAAAGGCATTACCTTCTTCGTAGCTTCAGGCTTCGAATAAATGACAGGGGGCTGTTACTCCATGCACGGAGGGTAAGACTGGAAACAAGTGCTGCTGCTGTACTTTCTATATTGGGTGTCAGTGAGGTGTCCAGATCCTGGGCCACATTGCTGGAATTACTTTGTGTTCACTGTGGCAGTGCTGGGAATGTAATGCTTGGAAACAATAAGCTAGTTAGTAAGAAAATAAACATTCCTAAGATAGCAAAATATGTTTGTACTTTATTTTACAGTGTTTAATTTGTAACACAGTTTTTGTATGATTGTCAACATAAAATGTAGTTGGTGCAATTTCCGTTAGTTGATGAAAATGTGTGCTGATTGTTCGCTTGGGGTGCATGTATTTTGATTCTGTGATTTAGTCTTAGGTTGTTGATGTTACATAGTGGCAGTTTACTACAGCCTCGGTTTTTCAAACCATTACACTCAATTGTATTGCTGTGCCTTTAGAGCCATCTTAGAAAGCTCTGAAATCCATTTAATGGCATATTAATTTCAATAAATTTTGCATTGATATCATGGAAACAGGCCAATCTAGTTCTGTTGTAGGCCACAGCCTTCAAATTGTATATACAAAGAAGTTCAACCCCCAGTGGCCCTCAGTTGTCCCTGTATATTAAAACCAATTTTTCAAATCAAAGCAACTTTTTTGTCCAAGTCTAGTTGCCAGAAGAGTTCGGTGTCTCCAGCATCCATGGACATCAGGCCAGATGTACAGCTGTGAACACAAAACAGGGAGAACTGGCCACAGTTATGAAAGGCAAAGTTGGAAAGGTTACTTTTTTTCTTTTTCTGATGATTCTAAGCATTCAGACCTTCAAAGAGTTCATCATGATGGTTTTTAGAAAGAAAAGCTAGGGAACATTCAGATACGTGATCCATTTTTATCTACTACTTAAATACCAAGTCTTTTAAAATGTCATTTTCTAATTTTTCTGCAGCCATACAGACTAGTAACGCTGAAGTTGCAATAGTTATTTAATTGCCTGATTCCAGAAACGAAAGAAAGAAAAGCTGAATATACATTCAGGAACACTAATAATGTTCTAATAAAGCTCTTCAGCCTTTCAACCCTTTTTCCTTCTCTTTCTCATGTATTTTGGTGGGCTTTGGGGTTGAGTTTTTTTGAGTATTTTGTTTTTGTTAATTTGTTTTTTCTTTTGTTTTGAGTTTTTTGGGGTTTTTTTCCCCTTGTAGGTTCTCACAATGTATGTAATACATAGGCAATATGTTTTAGATAAGAGTAGAGTTTGAAGTCCAGCTTTTATTTTTGCAGCTACTCAAACCTTTCAAATGTGTATCATTTCTGCTTCCATCGTCTTTTGAACTGATAGTATTTAATTTTGCTAACTGGATTGTTGCTACGAAATGCGAAGAAATGCGAAGTTGTGTTGGCGGGCTTGGGTTTGTATTTGAGCATATAGCCTGTCATCTCTAATGACACGTAGTGTTCTTGTAAAACGTCTTCTGTAATGTCCATGGGCTTGTCAGGATGAGTGGCATGCTTGTTCTCGGCCATTGTTCTCCTCCTACAACTGGATAAATGTATTAGTTAGACAGATTTAGCACACCAAAACTGTCCAGCAGACTTCAGCCTTCATGCCAAATGGGTCTAAGAAAGCAAGTGGGTTTACACATGGAAGTAGCCCAAGAAAACACAAAAAAGATCTGTCAGTCAACCATGTAAATGTATTGGAGTGCCTAAGGGGTCCAGTTAGTTGAATAAATTTGGAAGGGTAATGCCCACAGCAGTATGCCAGACTTCTTCACATAGTTTACCATCTTCATAGTAGAACAGGACATGTGTTTGTGTCTCTCCTGCCCCAATTCGTAGTCTATTATCTCAGTACAAACAAACTTCACCTCTAACCTAAACATTCCTTGCAGCAATCTCTGGCCAGGAGGCAGAGCTTAAACCAGTGAAGTGATATGGTCTTAAACCATTTTAAATAATTGCACCAAAGCACATCTCTTAGAACCATAGTGTTTGCAGGAGTGAGACCTGAGAAACAAATTGAGCTTGCCTGTACGTCCTGTAACATGGGATCAGGAGGCAGGTCCAGATTCAGAGAGGTTCCCTTGCCATCAATTCCATTAGAATAGAGATCAAATAGAGATACTGATGCTTCCACCTCTTTCTTACCCATGGAAGGAGCATTCAAGAATTCTGCGCTTCTTTCAGCAGCAGAAAGTATTGGCAGGCAGCAAAGGACGCATTCCTTCTCTCTTATCTTTGGGACTTTTCCATTCCCACATAAAAAGACACCTTTCCCCACCTCCCCCTCCACTCCAAATACCTTTGTGAAAGTATTCCTTCTATGCGGCTGAGAAAACAACCAAAAGGATTGAGCTTGGAAAACAAGGCAGGCTGAGAAAAAAACAGCTGATAGAAAACAGCAGGGATATGGCATATTCCACATTAGGATCTATAGGAAACGTAAAGCAAAGCAGGTATTTCATTGTGGGCCTCTCAACTTACGGCAGCGTAAAACAGGAGAAGAAAGTTTCAATACTTCAAAATATCAAGAAAAGTCCAGTATGTGGAAGATGCTGTTCTACAAATGAAAGATGGCTTTATCTTTCTTTAAGACAGACAAAATGAAGCACCATGAAAAGCTAAATAATACTTCACTGTAATTTTTCTGTTCACTCTGTTTCTTTACTGGTGTCTTCTGATGTTTATTTATTTCCTATTTACATTAAAAACAGTGTCTCCAACTGCAAATTCAGGTCTCCTCTAAGCTTACCAATTGAAAATTAAAATGTTTCATTGCGTATGAGCACTGTCCAAAAGAAATAGCCCTTAATTCAAATCTAAGTAAGATAACATCAAGATATGTAGAGACATAAATAGATATATGTGTGTAGGTATGTGTGGAAAATCCAAATCCAAATCTAATCTATCCCTGGGATAGATTAGAACTGTCCTACTTCCTACAATGAAGGTACTGGAGCTTGTCACAGAACATGCATGGACCAGTTTAAAAATAACTACGTAAGAATGAGATAAAGAATGATCTTCATTGACCAGTGATATCTCAGAAAGCTTGCAGACGCACAGCAAGGCTGAGGAGGGAAGGTGGGGGCACAAGTGAGCCTCAGAGATCTTGGAAACGTTTGTGATATTTTCCTAATTTTTTTGAAAAGATGCACTTTTCTGAAAAGACATACAGTGGGTTAGGCAACCGTGGAAGCTTTAAAGGGGTTTGATTAGTGCATGCTTATAGGACTAAGAAGTCCCTATCATTTTAGAAGATCTGGTTGGCCTAGTCAATAATTACATGTTTCTTTTGAACAGCAGATAAAATCTATGCAGAATGTTTATGATTATCAGGGGAGTGACATCACATGCTGCCTGGCCTAGCAAAGTATATGACCTGACCACAGAAATTCTACTGTGATTTGTAATATGCTATGGGGAATGCAACATAGCATTATATATCATTTACACAGCATGCCTTACTGTTTATCATCACTTAATTGTTAGTATCATAGCAATGTGAGGACTGGTGTTGAACATCATGGGTCTGAGTATGACAGCCAAGGACTTTACAAAGGTTAGGAACATGATTTCATGACAGTTAATTTAAAATTTTTTTGCAACTGAGAACTATTTGTTTTAGAGTCAAGAGCAATTAGAAAGTTTACAGCAATTATTTGAAAAATGCCATTCATGGTAAACGGGAGAAAAAGCAAACAGCACTGGATAATTTACTGTGGTGCGTGTACAAAGCACTTGCATAATGTTTTATTGACTCTATAATATTCTTTCCTAAATCGTGTCCCACACTAGATAATACAAATATGTTCCTTTCTTAGAAACAAGTTTATTTTTCTATTCAGTTTGCAGCTGTGAATCAAAAAAAATAAATAAAATAAAAACTTGATTTCTTTGGGAAATTTTGTTCTTCCAGAAAACCGTTCCATTTATTTTTTATTATTACAGTGATTATAGACCCTAATTTTGCTTAAGGTCTAAACCATTATGTGGTTTTATATTTGAAATAAAAAATGTACATTAAATGTATTTTCCTTATATTAGTATTATTTTTGAAATATTATTTTTGAAATATTATATTTGAAACAACTTGATGATAATGAGCAGTAATTTTAAAGACCATACACAGAGATAACTGAAGATACACTATGTACAGGAGGAGGCATTCCAAATAGGTTTTTTAAAACTGTAGTCTTTTTAATATATGTCAATATATTAAAATTGTGATCAATATATGATGGTTTCCCAGCTGTTTATGAAGATGCAAATTTTTCAAAGACTTCTCAATCTGACTTTTATTTTTTCATATGCAAGTGATAAAATTAAGTTCAAATGACCTTGCCTTTCAGTTGGCTCTGAAAGCTAGCTGAATGTTTTTGCTTGTGTGTACAACTGTCTGGACTAATAGCTAATATGCACATATATATACAAATACATATACAGACACTCTATATCCCAATTCAAAAAGAAAAAAATGTTAGCCAGAGTCCTACATTCAGTTTAAAGTGTAATCCTACGAGAGAGTCAAGGCTGCAAACAGGAATCTTGAGAGAAAATTGGCAATAAAAAGGAATCCATATTTTAGAACCCATTGTAACTGAAAAGCAACCATTTAGTACTGCATGTCTGATTACAACTCAGAAATACAGCAATACCCTGTACTTTCTAGTTGTGAGTATGACAGATATAAATGGACCCCTGGATGAGAGTTGTGGAAAACATATGCCTGAGGATAATCATAGATATCTTTGAAGATGTAAAGAGTGCTTTTAGTGAAAATCTACAGGTAATGACAGTTTAAATTCAACATTCTAAATCAATAAACAGTTATTCCAACTTTTGACAAATGGCATGCATAACAGTCTATGAAGTCTACTCTAGATTTTCAATGAAGAAGTGAAGCCCAGAGATACCAAAAACTCCATCTCAGACCTGAAGAACCACTTTAAATGCATAAAATAATGCACATGAGAAAGAAGTGTAGAATTAGAAGTACTTTTTAAAAGTGGGGACATGATTGTGAAGCAGCTTGTGGATTTGAATCAGGAAAGACTTTCTTCTGCAACTTCAGTTTTTTTTAAGAGGGGCTTGTTTTCTTAACAGGATTTATTGATGTAACTATAATAATTTTATTCTATAATAATGTATCTATAATAATATAATACTCAACTACAGTATTGTATGTAAATACAACTGAACTAAATTCTTGGTTATGAGAGTGATGATCCACTCTCATAACCAAGGGAGAGGTTGATCAGGGGGCAGTGGAATAGCCATTGCTAAGATGACCAAATCTGTTTCTGAAGTGAACCCTACTTTGAGTTTGGGCAAAATTACCTGTAAAGGTCTCACCCTAATAAAATTTTCCTGTGATTCCATGAGAGAGTTAGATTCAAGTGTCATCCTGAAGAACTAGGAATAGGCTCTGTCTGAGGCCAGCACAGACATCCAAAACCTGCCTGAGAAGGTTTTATCCTGACACAGCCCCAGGGGGTACATGAGGAGGTGGGCCCAGACTGTGGCAAATTCTACAAAGCTATCCTCTGTCATCATGGTGGTCAGATGTCTGGTAATAATGAGAGCGTTTTTTATGTTTCCTGTAATGTCCAATATAAAATTCTTCAAGGAACTTTTCAAACTGTGTATTGCTGAATCTTCAAAGCGGGAGTAAGGAGTAAGAAAAATTGCAAGGACTCAATTAATTGAAAAAAAAGTGAAACCTCTGCCTATAAAAACTCATCATAAGCAGAACACAGTGATAAGGCATGCTTTTGAATTACACACTGAACTATAAGAAGTTTTCACTCAGCAACATTGCTGCTTTTATTTTTTTATAAGAATCATCAAATAAAACCATAAAAATCAGAAAATCCATATCTGCAGAGCGGTCGATTCACCATTGGTCAAAAATTGAAAGAACATAAATCTTAGGGAAGCTTCAAGATCTTGCCAAGCTATATTGTCTGGAACTGAGATTTATTGTTCTAATGACTGTGTACCTTTGTTTCTGCAACCAGTCCTGACAACAACACAAAAAGGCAGATACAAGAACCTGCCCCAGAAATAATTGTGTACCACTACACTGCTCCTTGAATTGAGTTGACAATTTTTTTTCTTATACAAATTTCTATCATTAACATAACTTTCATGTGGGATTTTATCTTTGTTTTTTACAACTGACCATCTGTCTGTATTTGGTGAGGACGTATCAAATTGAAAATAGTTTCAAAGTTCTCTGTATCATAGACTTAATATGTGAAATAGTGTTAAATTCAGGGCCAGATTAGTCTACTTCTAGTAAAATAAGCCATAGGCTCTGTTAAGGCGTTTAACATTAAAAAAGGTTCAGTGGTTGCCAGTGCCAGAGGTTGTTCTGAAATTACATTGGACATAATTTGCATGGAAATGTTGCTTGGATAGGGATGCATGCAAGTAGGAGAATGAGCAGATTTTTTAGAATAGTAAGGAGTATTATGTAAAAGTCCACTTACAACCTGAAAGCTGTAAGATACATTGCCCACATCAATGACAATAAATTAAATCTTGTGTTCAGAGGCAGAAAGAATCAAATCAGAAGTCTTAAGAAAGAAATTATTAAGTTATTTAGTAAACATATTTTTTAATGTTTACATGTATAGCTATATCTATATCCTACATACACGTATGTTTCTGTGGAGATACTGTTTAACATTATCACCTTCCTGAAATAATCACAATCTTCAAGCATTTAGTACAAGCACGCTGAGACTTTCTGCAAAAGGTGAAACAGCCATCTGCAGTGAGACCTAAATAGTGCAAAGCTGTCTATGTACTCAAGGCATGGACTTTCTGTTGCCCATCAAGACTGTAAGCAATAGGGCTCACAATCTTACTTCAGAGTGAAGAGCTTTGGAGTTCAGTCAGCTGTAGCACTGTAAACATCTCCAACTTTAAAAAGGCTTCACTGCATAGAACAAAAGAAAGCAGCAAGCATGCATACTTAATAACTTCTGAATTCTGTTTTGTATTTAAGAAAATCAATTTTTAGCCCATACATAGTATAGTACCCAGCCTCTTCAATCATTTAAAAATCATTTCAGTGAAATGGCTTTGTGTATTCTGACAATGAATTAAATGCCCAAAGGATAATTTTGCACTCATGATTAGCTTATTTATGCCACCATTCCCTCAGGGGACTAGTAAAACCATGTCTATAAAAATAAGCAGCTACACATGTGCGCACAGACACACACACACACATACACACATATGCACAGGAAGATAAAGCAATTGATTTTTGGTTTATTTCTTTCAAAAGTGGAGTCTAATCCATACTGTGGGTTTTGACCTGAAATCACTTACAAAATAATACAACCATCAGGGTTTTTTAAATACTGAAAATGCTGATGCAATTGCTGTAGTCCATATATAGAGACGTAATCAATTTGGGGAGGGCAAAGTGAATGTATTTACAATACTGCATTTGAAGAATTTGAACATATGTAATGGAAAGTTGCTTCAAAAATTTATAATCTTGAGGATTTAAAAAAAAAAAAGAGTGTACACACCTACATATGGCCAGTAATGTTAACTTCCCAAGAAGGATTATGAACTTCCAAAACACTTTAAGTTTGCTCTTCTGAATACTCACAGACTAATTTTGAAGTGTGGTTTATTCTGAAAAGCTTTTATTCTCTGTATAATAGTAACAATAGTCAGACTAACTTCCTTTCATGTCATTAGTATAAACATTTCTTAGCATAAATTAGGAAGAATATCTTTGCAACTTAAAATTTGTCTTAATTAGGCTTTATGATTAACACTTCTGATAATGATCTAAGGTAGTTGTTTTTTTTTTTAATGGATTCTATATTGTTTCTTGTCCCTAACTTTTACTTTCTGCAAATTAAGGGGGGCAAAAAATAAAAAAGTAAAACATTCTCTTCTATGAAAGAAAAGAGATAATATGAAAACCAGTCAATCTCAAGAATAAATTCAGTTCTCAAAGCACATTGAGTTGTGTTAACAGAAATGTTTCCTGTGCGGTATTTAAACTAATGATATACAAAATATTAGAACTGACTTTTCTTTGGTAATTTTTTTACGAATTCTGTTGTTAATTAAAAGAAAAACTGATGAATACAGTTACTGGATAAAATCTGTAATTTTTTTCCAACAAAACAATCCCTCCCACCTCCTCAAACACCAACTCCAGGTTTAGTAGCCTATCTCTAACTTGCAGTTAACACTGGATTCTGTTAACTATTCTACTTTTGAGTCATGCTATAGTAGACGATAACTAAGAAAAGAAAATCTGTTTAGAAAATGAGAGAATGTTAGAAAAAATGACTGTAGATAGAATTCATTTCTATTCCATTTCTAGCCCATTTAGTTGTCATCTGGCACATTGTTGTCATGTGTTTTGTTTCAATACCATGCTATTTTTAACCTGCATATCACTGGCAAAGAGTTAGGATAAATTCTCTCCTTTATGGGCCCTTTAGTGCCTAAATAAACAGCACTAAAATCAGTTTTCATTGAGACCATCTTTTCTAAGTGAAAAAAGTGTTGGATATTTATTGTATTGTTTACTTTTGTAAACTTTTTTGTACTTTTTTTAAAATAGAAAATAAAGCAAGAAAATATTCATGTTATGCAACTCCTGTCTCTTAAGACTTGATTCCCTATATGGGGAAGTAGAAGAAAGTAGTCAGGCCAAAAATACCTAAAATGAAAAGGACATTTAAGGAAAACCACTAAATAATACACGCTTATTAATATCCAAGCACTAGTTTTTGAACTTAGTGTTCTGTGAGTGAGAATATTACTGCAGCTAAGTTGTGTTTTGCCATTGCATGATGCATGTTAATGATAAATGTTCTGCAGGGTGTGCTTGCCCTACTCTGAAATGTGCACTTTGACTTTGCTCTGTTCTTGTAGCTGCCTAATTTCAATGAAGTTACTGCTTATTTCGTCTTGTATTCTTCTCAAATTTATTGTTATCCATTTTTCTTTCATTAAAGTGAATACTTTCCTTGTGTAAAATACTTTCCTTGTGGTAAAAAATCCTGTTTATGACTGGAAAAAAATGATTTTTTTTTCAGCTGTTTTTTTCATATATATATATATATATATATATATATACAGGATTTAAAAAAAAAAACAAAAGACTTTCCTACTGCTTACAGTCTGTAAACCAAATCCAAAAGACATTTTTGCCTTTCAACTTCTTCTTGTTCATCTTCTGTCATTTATCTGTATGTGTTTAATATGCTTCTGTGCAACAGTGCAGATGCAAGTACTTATAATGGTAAAGCCTTGTCCCCAAAAAAGACATTTCACTGCAGTAATACATAGAATGACATACAGATAACTACACTGTGTCCTTTAAGAGGTTAAGGCAGTTTAAATTAAGTAAATTGAAAACTTCACAGATTTCTCTATAGTTTTAAGAACACATTTGATTTCAAAATACTGATCTGTGATTTTGTTCTCGGGTGTTAATACTGAGAACTCTGAGTCAGCAAACTATAGCTAGAGTGAGTGCTTAACCTAATAGAAAGCTAAATTAAACTAGGGAAAAGAGTTTAGGAGAGAAAGGATTGTGTTAGTATCTAGGGCCATACATCCATGTTCATTTAAAAGGGATCCTATGCCCTCAAATCACCAAGTAGTACAGATTTAAATGGGACCAGGTATGCATGCAGAAAGCACATACCATGGCCTGTATATCTGCATACTCTGTGGGCACGCAGGAGCTATTCCAGATTGCCTGGTGTTTTTCCTCTGCTTATCTGCATGGCACATTGAGGAGGCTTTTGGCAGCTGCTTCCTAAGCTCTCCGGTTTCTTAGCTCAGCCCTGCAAAAATAGCCCCTGATAAAGGACCACATCACTATCAGGACCCAGTTATTTCAGTGTTCTCTTTAGAAGCCTTTCTGGCCTGCAACCTGAGAGCAGCTGGACTTTGAGAATGTAGCTGTGCAGCCACTGAACACCTTCCAGCTCTCCAAAAACTGCAGAGTGGTAGGCAGAGAGCAGAACTGGCAGTACAGCTGGTGCATCTGGCTGCCAGATGTCTCTCTCATAAACATTCAGACATCAACACCAAGTAGTATCTGGACCTTGAGGAGGATACCGTCTGAGCAGTGTCGTTTGGCCATCAGTGAAAGTACAGCTTCCAGAGGAAAGAGTTGATGCCCATGCACATAAATCTGTGCTGAGTTCACTTGCTAACCAATAAGATAGACAGCTGACATTTCTGGAATCAGCCCACTGTTGCTTATCATCTGACAAAATAATCCAAGAGGTGACATTCACTGGTTCAATAGCTCTCTTATGTTTTCTTACCCCAGTTTTATCTGATGCTGCCTGTAGTGTCTGTTCTTTTTAATTCTCAGTTCGTCACCAATCAGCATTCAGAAGAGAGGTATCAGTTACTCAAAAACTAACAATTTACTCAGCCAGTGACGGGTCTAACCCAAATGTTCTCATGTTTTTTATGTACTTCCAAGCTCTCTTGAAGGAACTCTCTTGAAGAACTACTCATCCTGACAGTCCAAAGCAAAGAAACATTAAAATCACTCAATATTTATTGGGCATTCTATGTTCAAGATGTTGGTTAAGTCAGTAAATTTTCGTATGACTCTATAATAAAAAAGAAGTCTTTATTTAATATTTATTCAGATTATGGTGATGCGTAAGAAGATTTTCAATGCATAAGGATTGGTTAAAAAAACTCAAATATCCCTACAGCTCTGAGAATGTAATTAGATTTTCCAAAGACCATAACTGATCAACTAATTGTTGAAAATTGAAAGCAAGCTGAACAAATTATCTGTATTGAATTGACTTATTAGATATTAAGTATTAGAACCAGCATGCTCTCTTAAGTTAAAATTATACTTTATGTAAGTGATACAGATATTGATGTCAGTGCTTTTGGACAATCAATAGATGAAATAAGAAAAAAATCCCAACCTATTGATTTTTATGTAATTTTTATTTACAGAACTTCACAGACTGGATATAGCAACAAAGGACAATAGGTATATTTCCTTAAAAATATAGTGTCCTTCATAGTGTGCACAAAATATTAAAAAAAAAAACCAGAGTGAAGAGTGTGATGATTTCAAGGTAGGTAGTTATTTTTAGGTAAAAACCCCATGGAAGAAACATATAACATTGAAAAGAACTGAAAATTACTCCCAAAAGTATGTTTTTAACAATGTCATTTCAAGGAGAAACGACTTAAAATAGAAACAAAGAAATCATGTTTTTAACAGTTGGGAATTAACATTTTATTTTTTGACAATTCGTCTAGGAATAAAAATTGTACATAGAGGATAAATATTATTATGTAATGTGATTGTTATTTTAAAAGCATATAAAAATCATGATTAAAATTATGCTTCTGCTTCCTTAGATGCCACATTGCCAGCATTAGATTCTCATGTGAGGAATAATTCCATTAGAACTCCAATTTGCTGACAGGGGTGAAAAAATACTTCTTGACATTACATCATATATGAAATATTCTCCAATATTAAAAATATGGTTTGTTTATTGTGCATACAAGAGTACTAAGCCTGTGGTTTGCTTTTTTTTTTTTCAGGAATTTAGAAACATGCAAATAAAATGCAATTGCCTTAAAAACACACTGTGTTTATCTGATCAAAGGAAGGATGATATAGGAACTTAGACCCACAGTTTTCATTGGTAGACAAGTCTAATAGTAGATTCCTTTACATTATACTAAGATCACAAAACAATAAGCTAAAATTCAATATGGAGATAATAAAGAATGTTTTGAATCTGAACTGTATTTTTAAAATGTCTTCATAGACTATTGTGTCTGACACAAAAGTATTTTCAGTATGTGGTCATACTTTGAAAATATTTCTTGTGTTGCCTTAGATTATGATAGGGAGCAATGGGGGTGTATTTTTATTTCCAGTGAGGAAGTTTAGATGCTGGTCTTTTAGGCAGCTGAACTTCATACTGGATGTTCAGGTTTCTGAAGGAGAGAGGGTTATGCTAGATATTCCATTAGAGAAGTAGGAAAGACTGAGAAATGTATAGGGGAATGAGGAAAGGACTGCTTCTTTTATTCTTTGTCTAAGAAAATCTGCTAATTTGTTTTGTCTGTCCCAGTGAGAATTAACACTAAGCTCTCCACAAGTTCCTTGCTGACTCTCTTGCCATCTTGGAAACTAGCATGGACATCTGAAATCAGTGTTCATACCTGAAACAGAAATGCTTTGCATGCTTCCCTTCCTTAGGCCAGCTGTCTCATCACATGTATGACTTACTACTTGGGAATTTTTCAATTTTTATGCATTTTTCCATACTTCCATACTACTCAGATTTTCTTCTGCATGTGACATCCCTCTCCATATGACAGGAGTCCCACTGCAGGCCAACAGTATGGAGAAGCCATGAGAGATATTGCTGAAGTTGTTCTTTCAATATGTTCTGTGGAGAGAACAGGGTTGTGGTGAGCAATCCATCCTGCATTTCTGTAGGCCCAGCCTTAACATAACCAGGCACAAACTGTTGGAATGCTGAAACAAAGAGAAACCTGTGCCAAAATAAGGGAGGAGTCCCAGAAAGCATGGACACCTGTAGTAATCCAATTAAAAGTGTGTTAGTAATGCATGTTTAGTTCATGGATGCATTTAATAATGCATGTTTAGTTCGTGTATCCAATAGCTTAAGAGTGATCACGAGTCGGGGTGTACTGGAAGTGTATAAAAGAGCAGCTTATGTAAATAAAATGGAACACTGCTGATCACATTGGTCGTTAGCAGAGTTTGTTCTGAACCCCTCTGTCACTGTGCTGCTTTTGGAAAAAAAATGTGGGTGAATTCTTCCTTAGGGAATTTCCTGCCAAATTTGGAGATGAGTCTTAGCCATTCTGGAAGTGAGAAAGAGAGAAGAGAGATTTTGAGAAAAACATGAAAAGGCTTGTGGGATTGACAATGGGACAGAGAAACAATAGCAAGTTGTCTAGAATATATTCTGACACCAGCCTATGCAACATCTTCATCAAACATTAGGGTCCTTGGATATATTTTTCATCTGCAGTCTCTGCATAGAGCAGATTGCTACAGGTTTTGGTGAAAGTTGGAGAGAAAGTATGGTGGGAATCTGTTGGAATCTGTGGGAATAATAAGGCATATGATGGAGGCATTCATAGCTTGAGGGAACAAAAAAGGCATGTGCACATCAATCAGTTGCTAGATAGCAGAAACATGAGGTTTGCCTCAGAAACGAGTAGGCTGCTTTTCATTCAGCTCTTGTGTGGCTTTTTTGTGCATGTAAGGACATCTGAAATGGAAAGAGAGGGGAGGGTCACGAGTAAGTCATGAACCTTTGGGGATGCTTCTGCAGAAAGCAGGTATTGTCAGATGGATACTACTAACACTAAGGAGATGGACTAATAAACATATTTAAGCCTCTGATACTTTGGTAGAGTAAGACACAGCTATTGAAGAAGACAGCAAAATTACCACTGATTTCACTAAAACAGATTTCCTCTTAATGCTCCAGACTATTTGCAGAAATAAGATAAGCAATCTCTTCACCACTCTCCCAAACTGAGTGTTTATAGAATGGTACGGGTGGAGAGTCTGTTCACAGCAATTATCTCTGCTTCAGGAACAAGAACCACAATTCCTCACTTTCACTCTAAGTGCTATAATTATCCCTCAGTACGTGGTGACTAATTCAAAGCCAAGCGCTCCTAGAGGCTGCCCAAGTAATATTTTAAGTATATTTTTAGACTGCATGTTTTCTTCGTTGGAAACAAAATTAGTGAATTTCTGGTAGTTCTTACTACCTAACTTTAATACACACTATGGATACAAATGCAGCAGTGTTTGGTTCCAGCTTGTCTATGAAAAACCCTTTATCCTGTCTATATAAGCTGCAATTTCTATAATCAGTAAGGGCACTTTGCGTTTCAGTCATATATTAATCTGAAGAATTCAGAAACGTTGCTAATAAGTCTCTGCATAGAGCCTCTGTGAGAATAGATAGTATGGCTGTTTCCTAAGGAGCTTAGATTAAGGCATAAAGATAGAAAATGGGAAGAGAAATTAGAATTCTTTGAGTCAACCAGTAAACAATCCTTTTCCTTTTGTATACTGTGCAGACAGTAGAGGTGTGAAATACTAGCCTAAAAGGTAGTTTTTCTTTCTAAATCCAACTAAAGTAAAAATAACATTTTGTAACAAAAATCTGAAGAATGTATAGTGTACAACACAGCATAGCAGGTCACAAATATCATTCCACAGTTTCTAAAAGCATCAGTGTAATACTTTCCCGTGACAGAGACAGGACTTTTATTTTTCCAGCATATATCTATCTATCTATCTATCTATCTATATATAGATATATTTTCCCCAGAGTATATGTAGGAGTTTGATACTCCTCTGTGAATACAAAAGAGCCAGAGTTTTTGCTGAATGCAAGTTGCAGGCATGCAGCCTTTAGCAGTTTCCACTCCACTGAGAGCAAAGTCATGAATCTTATACTTCTTGAGAGCACTTGCTCTTCCCTGACCCATAAGCAGGCCTTCTATGGTCAGAAGAAATTTATATCCAGATTTTGAAGCCCTGACAAGAACCCATTTCAGACTAGAGAAATAGCTTTTTACATATCAGTTTTTTCTAGGTTCTTTGACATTGCCTGATGGATTCACAGCTTTTCCTTTCTTTTAGGGAAAAGTACAGTCATCTTGATATTTGGTCTCTAATATAAAGGCACTATAATAATATATAATATATATAATATATATCATATATATAATAAAACCAAATCTTTTTCATATGCTAAAAGACAATAGGAGAAGATAACATTTGGAAGATGGTTCCAATTATATCTGTTAAACATAAAATTGTACTTTTAAACTTGCAGCTTCACTGATCTTCTAGAATCCAAAAGAGATGGAACATTTCTCATATTTCAATTTTCATTTCCGGCATGGAAAGCTGAGTGAAACATATAAGAAAACTCACAATAAGAAAATGCAAAACTAATAAATTATTCCAAGGCTAATGGTGTACGAAGCTGGAAAAACCACAAATAATTTGAAAAGGAAATTAGATTTACTTTTTAAATTTCATTTTAATGGTGTAATAAAAGTGTGAGGCTAAGAGAAAGTAAGTTTTCTTTCTTAATATCTTTAAGTAATTCTGTAAAAGCATGTGTTATTGTGCAGGATTAAATTACTTACTTTTGAGATAATCATATTTAATTTCCTTTCCATGAAATTAAAATATTTTTTGTATGCCAATTCTCATGAAGCCCAGGGTCTGAATCATAAGTGATAGGAAAGACTTTCTGTGAGTTACTTGCAGTGTGAATCTTCAAACACTCTAAAGTACTGGACAGTTCAACACAGTGACATATAGCTATTTATTTTACCTAGCATTTATTTTACCTACTGTGCTCTGGAGGAGCTTACAAGCCAGCTAAAAGACTCTGTCATGACACACTATCATCTGGAAGTATATATATTTGTGCATATAGTATATCTAGTATATCGTGTATGTATGTCTATAGAAATATAAAGGGAAATTCAGAGACAGGAACATAACAGACTGCCTAGAAAATTAATTTAATAAAATAAAATAAATTAAAATGAAATCCAGACATGATTAAATCATCATGTTCAGGGATTTCTCTTCCACGGTTCCCAAACAGGACTGGAAGGAACCACATATGCAATATAGTTTGTCTTCCAACGATAGCCTATCAGGTAGTAAAATTTTATTTCAGAGCTCCTCAACTGCTCCACAAACCTGCTCCACACATCCCCAAATGCTTCCATAGATCTCATCTGTACCTGCTGCTGCCAGTAGTTTTTCACAGCTTCGCCTGGATTTGCAGAGACCAATCCACATACTTTTTCACAAAAAGATGAGGGAAATTTGGTTCTCAGTCTTAGATATTTCGTAATGACATGTTAATTGTTTTTTCCATAGTCTTTCCATGCCCTTTGCTTTTCAAATACATTGGGAAAATATAGAAATTGAGTGGTTTGTAGTATAAACCTTAGTTTTTAAGCTTTCAAACTGCTTACTTTTTCCTTGCCTCCAGTGTCTGCAAATGTGCAAAATGGAAAGCATTATTCCATATAAACTAATTGCTATATTTATTTAAGTCTGGTTCATTTCTAGCAAGCAGCACAGTCAGATGTGAAGCAAACAAGCATATAAGTATTAACCTGATGCTGCTAAACTACCTACTTGGATACCTGTGCAGTACAGTTTAATACCCATATCTGGAAAATTGCAGGCTCATGCTTGCAAGCACACAAAGGAACCCAGCATCATAAGTTGTGTAAAATCTTAAAAATTTACGTGAATCAAAGCAAAAAGTGCATTCTGCTTGGCCCTTATAAAGTTATTTGTTGCCTGAAAACACATTAGATAATTGAATTTTAAAAACAAGGAAGTAGGCTGTATATGTAAGATTCATATTTCTATAGCAGAAAAATATTTCCTGCATGGAGGAGACAGGAAAATTAAGTGCAGATGAAACACCTAATAACACAAGTCTTTATGCAAAGTCATCTTTCATGGACAAGGATCTCAGCTGGTATTCATCTGATGTATTTCCAGTTGCAGATTATCTGGTGTCAGTCACAAGCATTTTTGAATGATTAACCCCTCAAAGTCTGTTATACTCAGAAAAGGTGTAATATACAACCTTATTTTGTCCAATATTAATTTTCTCAAGACTTTCTAAACAGATTTTTGTAATTTCAAAAGTATGAAAATTTTTCTTACCCACTCATTTCGCTTCTTCACCTGTCAGATTTACAAACTCCACTTGGAATCTGAAAAAAGCAAGCTGTTCATTCCCTCTACTCCCTTTTTTAATGAGGACTCTGCAGACAGATTTAAGCTGACAATGTGGGTGATGCAGAAGAAAAGCCACAGACCAGCTCAGCTCATTCTCCCATAACTGTATTGATGCCAAAAACACAGAAGTGAAAAGAAGAAGTCTTTGTCATTAATGTAAGTATACCTGACTCCACAGCATCCAAGGATGTAGATTCAGCGTAATAGGACATTACTCTTTACAATGTTATTTTTCCTGACCATAACCTCTGCAGATTGGTTTGTTGGTGGATCTCATTTTATCACATTCTCAAGATGCCTACAAGTAATGAACCATAAATGAATGTATTTCTTATGTATTTCTTCTGCATCAAGAAGAAAATGTCTCTGCACAGCTTCAACATTATAAGAAAGAGTACTTTAGGAGACTAGAAAGTCTTTCTTCCTGGAAAAGGATACCCTTTTTCATTTGCCTATATAGCATTTTTAGAACATATATGTGACCATTGAGCTCTACTGTGAGTAGGAATACTGCATTCAGTATTAAACTGTGAAAAAAAAATAATTCTGATTTATGAAATCACAAAATAAATAGGGAAGAAATGTGGCTGTCATCCTAAATGACAAGCTTATAGCAGCTAGGCTCTTTCGGGAAACTGCCAAACATCAGTTACCGCCCACATATGTGACTGCAGTTCTAACATTAAAAAAACCAGACATTAAAATCATGTAAATATAACCAACTTTCTGAGATACAACAAGTATTAACAGTTTCACATTCATTCATTTGAAAGCATATTGGAAAAATAAATCCAATCTGCACTGACATCTGTTATTTTACAGTTTTTCAGTTAATGTGTTACAGCTAGAAAGTGGATTAGTTTTCCTTTCTGAAAATTGTTAATATTCTTTTAGTTGTTAGAGAAAGCCATAGGAGAATACTTTACAGTTAAGAGGTAATCAGGGGCTACTCTCTACTGTGTTTAGTGTATATTTGTGGGCAGAATGAACATAATGGATCATTTTTAAAATGAGACTGGATGTGGCACTTAGTGCCATGGTCTAGTAACCATGGCGGTGTTGGATCAAGGGTTGGACTTGATGATTTTGCAGGTCTTTTCCAGCCTGGTTAATTATATGATTCTGTGATATAACAAATGTCTGACCATGACAAAAACAATTAAAAAAATATTCATAATGAAATTCTGTAGTCTGTAATTCCATAGTGTGAACAGAGGTGCTCAGCCATCCTGTCATGTAAGTAAATCAGCCTTTCGACTTGCATGTAACAAGCTCCAGCAGAAACTCCGTGACATCCAGAACAAGTGGTGGATCAATCTAGCAGGTAAAATTCAATTATGCGCAGATACAGGTGACTACAGAGGATTCTATGAGGCTCTGAAAACAGCTTACGGTCCTACACACCGGCTTCAAAGTCTTCTACTCAGTGTAGACGGCCAAA
>VYXB01008942.1:336363-425642 GCA_013397135.1 Pachyramphus minor | reverse complement strand
TTTTCTCCTTTTTTTTTTTTTTTTTTTTTACAATAAGGACAGATGAGGAATGTGCATTAGCAGAGGAATCATCCTTATCCTGTCTCATTACTGAGTCTCTGTGCTGGAGAGATCTCCTCTTCAGAACCTCTCAGGCACAAAAGGTACTTCATTAGCCTCTGCGCCGAGATTGCCAATGAGTGCCAATTAGTTCCAGGAGGCAATTGTTGCTGTAATAGAAATTCCTTCTCTGATAGAAATGGTAATGACAGCAGGAGAGCGCTGCCAGGACTGGGCTCACGGGGTCTGACATATAATGTTTTGGCTGAATGTTTAGTGGATCTGCAAGTCGTGGAAAGTCAAACCACTTGGACTACATGCAGATCTCTTTCTCATTTCATGTGTCTGAATCAGCTTACTGTAATTGATATTAATTACTTCTTGATCAAGGTTAGTCTCCTGATTCTATCAATGTTTGCCTGCTATTTCAGTGTAACTATAATGAAAATACTCCAGTCTCTAGCTGGTCTCAGATTTATGTAATTTGTTGCTCTGATTCTAAAGAGGAAAAGAGAATATTTCTTATTAAATAAATTTGTATTTGCTTTAAGTTGAACTTTGTTGTATTTTGTTTATTTATACCTGTTTAGTGGGTCTTGGGTTTTATTTCTTCTTTCTGCCGTTCCAGTAGACCTTTTTTCCTAATTCCTTTAGAATTAACACAAATTACCAATAAGAGGTCAGCACCTTGTCACTGTGTTGTGTGACTTTGCCCTCTTTCCAGTCAGGAAAAGTATTTCTCAAATTTGTGCCCATTAAAAGAAATAACTTATGCCTTTTTTAATGTGGTTGATTTATTTTTTGCCCAGTGCTCTAAAACGTCTGCCAGTTCAAAGCGTGCTCTATTTTTTTTTTGTTACTTTTTCTGGTAACAAGCATTTCCTAGAGTGTTCTAAAGCTGTGGGAATGTGTGAATTGTCATGAGGTAAATTTGCTGTCTCCTGCCAGTGTATTTATACTTTTATTCCAAGAGGAAGAAGCTATTTCTTCAATCACAGATCTAGAACAGAAAGTTATGGCATACTGTCCAAACAATTTCACATATCATTTCTCTCATCCTGAAGCAGGGACACTTCTGGAAGAAGCCCCTCTGGAGGTGTTCTGTGCCCTGCTCTTTCACAGCATGGGGCAGGTTTGCTTGCACTTCAGGCATGTTTTACTGCTTTGATAAAGCTGATCTCACTGCAAACACAAGTCTCGCAAAGCCAAAGTCTGTGATAATCCAAAATTGAGGTATAGCTCTGAACAAGCCAGTTAGTGTAAACACAAAATATAGTTAAGTTTGAAATCTTGTGTGAGGGAGAGTTAAGTTGCTGTAGGAAAATACTGTTGACTAATAGTGCCTTATGTCATCTTCTAGAAAGCTCTTGCATATGCTTTTAGCTTGTTTGGATTGTGAAGTAAAACACCCCACACATATTATAAGGAGCATGGTTTATCCTCCCATAGGTCTGGCTGGGAGCATCCAGAAGGGTTAAAAGAGGTTCACTTCCATCTTAAAAACAATAGAGAAAAAAGACCAGTCAGAAGTGTACACTGCATAAAACATCTGTTTCTTTTGATTAGCCTTTCCACACTCTATTTGTGTACGTGGCTACAACCAATTTAATTTTCCTTTAATAACAGGGTGGTTTAAAACCATCCTGTAGTTCATCAAAAGTGTTCCTTCCTCTTTGGTGGTGCTTTGAAATTCTACAGCTCTTTTCCCTTGTATAACTTTGTCTTTAAGTAGATCTAGTTCCAAAACAAAAGTGAGATGTATGATCAACCTTTACTGGGCTGGTTTCAAAACCAAACCAAGCCATGTACTGTGCAAGCTTCCACTGTAACATTGCAAGTCAACCAGGGTGGCAGGCCATAAATTACTCTTTGGTGATAAAAATGACATAAAGAAACAAAGAAATACAAGAAATAATGCTTGGATAATGCTTTAGTGACTGGAGAACCCCACATACTAATCTAATTTTCAAAGGGACATGCACATACCAGGTGGTATCTCCCAGTTCTAAGATGGAGGAGTCAGTTCATTCTCTAAAGGAGAAAAGAATAAGATAGTCTTAAATAAGTGCAAGTGTGATATATTTTATATTAATGAAGAGCTTTCCCCTTGGAGAATTCAGTAAAATTTCCCTGGGATTTATGAGGTGATAAAGTTAAATTATACTTACTGTATCTCATTAAGGAAGGCAAACAAGCTGCTCAGCCTGCCATAAACTATTATGTGTGATCTTGCATCTCCAGGAAATTGTCAGAGTGTTATGGCTTTGGGAGTCCTGGATGGTGGGTTTATCTCCCGCCTCTCAGACATGGCCTTGAGGAGTGAAGGTTTTGGCCTGGGCTGAGAGGCTTGTGACATCTGTGGAGGCTGTTGTTGCTCCATGCAGTCTTGCTGCTAAAATGACAGGGCTTGGACTTGAATTTCTCTGTATGGGATCTGTTTCTTAGGAATGTGTTTTCAGGTGTCTGATCTGAAGGTTTTTTTCCCCCCGAGTGTTTTCTGATGATTTCCACACCACCTCCCATTCCCTGAAGTCAAATTGGTGCTGGGTATAGAGAGATTTCCCTGTATTGCTCTTGCTTGAGTCTGTTATTTTAACAGGAGTTTTTTGGAACACTCAAACTGTAAAAAGTTAAAAAACACTGAACTTAAGTAGTTTTACGCATTTTCCATGGGTGTTCCCTGACCATAGACACACCCTAAATATTAATATAACTATTTATATTTAGCCATTGTTTTTTTTCCAATGGTAGAACTGGAATATTTTTTCCTAAATATGTATACTTATAGATTGCAAGATGGTAGGTGGGGTTTTTTTAAGTCTTTGGTAAAAATAAATCAAAAATACCTCATCACTACAATTTTAAAGGGAAAAGAGGTTATGTCCTCTTTTCAATTTGTATGTGCCCATTAAATATTGAAAACTGTCTACACTAAGAAACAGTTTAGGAATTCATTTAATTTTTCTTCCTCAGAGTTTTGCTAAACTTCTTCCCGACAGAGAGATGCTTTTATGTATTAATTTCTGGGAATAGTTGGCTCTTCAACACCCAGAGAAGATTTCCCTAATCAGAACATAGACCTAAATACATAGACGTTTTTCATCACTAATACATTTCATCACTAATGAATTAATTAGTGCTATTCTCCAGAGGAGGAACATTTTCCAAATTTTCATGTGGGTTTCTTTGAAATCCCACAACTCAATCATAGAATCATTTAGGTTGGAAAAGACCTTTAAGATGATCAAGTCCAACCATTAACCCAGCACTGCCGAGTCCCTTCCAACCCTCAAGCAGATCAACATTCCTGCCCAACTTGGTGCCCTTTCCAAACTTGCACACTCAATATCTCTTCATCCAGGTTATCAATAAAGATGTTAAACAGGAGTGGCCCCAATACCAAGAGACTTTTTTGTACTAAAGAGTACATTAATTACAGCTTATTGTTATAAAATGGAGTTTAATATAAGATTTTAGCAGGTTCAGTTATTTTACATGTATCTGTTAAAAAAAAAAAAGCTGACTGTTATAAAACATGCTGAAGATCAGCTTCATGGAATGTATGTTCATTTGCCAGAATTTACTTTTTTTATGTGTCTGGTCAAGTGAACCAAAATCTTGTATCAGACATTTGGAAGAGACATCAGAAACTGCTAAATTTAGGTTTGGTTTTTTTTTTACTCTTACTCAGTGGTACAGTTTAGCTGAACACTGCTTTACCACTCAAGAGGCCTAGATAGCGTTTGCTTTTGCTATTTTTAAAGACAATAAAAGAATGGAAAAAAAAGGTGTAACAGATGGCTTAGCTGCTACAGGCAAGTGAAAACGCAAATAATTTGAAATTATATTAAGTTATGGTTAGTGGTTACTCATCAGCTGAGGTAGTTTATGTTGGTACAAAAGTAACTAATTTATTTCCCTTAGGAGACAATTTTTCCCAATGCAATCTTTATAAAATAAAGTTCCTCTTAGTGCAATAATTCCAACATAAAAATAAATAACAAAACCCCTTTCCAAAGAAAGAGTAATTAGTGCTTCAATTTATTTACTAGACCAGGCAGCTCCTACGAAGTATTTGTTGAGTGCATTTTTGGGATCAGATAATGCATTTCCAAATTATACACACTGACAATACCAACAAAGCTGCTTTATTGGCCCGGTTTTGGCTCTGCTGTATCATTGAAACTGCCATTTGTCTACAGCTTGATTCTGTTAATGGAAGATGGTGATCTAATTTTTAGTTGTTATAGGTTATCTATAGCAGATGATATCTAAGTCTCTTGCATGATTTATTGAAAATTCACACCTGCAGCTTACACTAGAAAAGAACATGTTTCTTTAGATATTTTTTTAACTTTTTTCCTGGTTTATTATGTTTTAGTCAAAAGAAAATAGAATTATTTTAGTTCTAGCTGCTAAAGCTTGCTTTCCCACTTCAGGACTTCAATGAGTTATTCATAGGTTAAGTTGGAAGCGCAAGGCCCCACGAGGGCTGTACATGAAAGAAAGACAGAAACAAATTCTCTGATGGAGAGACAAAGCTTTGTAGCCCAATTCCACTTTGCAGTGGATTTTTTTTATTTTATTTTTTTTTTCCCAGAGCCCTTCTGAGAGGGTCTGCAATGGCAAAGCTGACATGAAGTAGGATGATGTGAACAGGGCTTTGTGGTGGAGCGCTCCATGGCTGTGAAGTAAAATGTAGGCTACACATCTGGTCAGAGGCACGTGTCGCTGACAGAATGTGAACCTTGGTGACTTCTTAAATGACATTAAAATTAATGCTATACTTCATCACTTTGCTTCTGCTGCCCTGCCACATGGTTTTCCATATTTTACAGTGCACACATCATTTGAGTTCTGAAGAAAATTTGCTTAGTCAAAAAGTCAGCTGTATTCAAATTATTCATAAGGGAAATTGCATCTTAGGCAATTAAAATGTGTGCTGGGTAAAAGAAAATGTTTCTTCCTGAAAGGAAAGAGCGGATGCTTCATCTGTGAGAAGTCTTATTACAAATTCTTCTCTGTTACTAAGCACCTAATATTAAAAAGAAACTTGTTCTAATCAGAGATGAACCATATGAGTGTATTAGTTTAGATTGATGCATTTTTTTTCACGCACGATATATACTCTTTGATATCTAACCCCACCCTTCCCAAAATTTCTGCCACTTTTAAAAAGGGATTGTACATTAGTTTTATTTTCATTGCATCTTATATGCTAACTGTGATCTGTTCTGCACAAACTAATGTCCCCTTGAGCTGCAGTTATATGGATGATGGGAGAACAAGAGTGATGTGATCGGGTTTGGACAATTTACTAGGAAGGACATGAGCTTGGCCATGTTTAGTCTGAGAGATTAAGGTAGTACACTATGTATCTTTTGCCCCTTTAGAATATAAATTACCCCACTTGAGCCATTAAAAAAATTGGATTCTGCTAGATTAATGTCCAGTCACTGATCTGCAATTTATGACCATTACAGTGAAATTGTATTATTTGTGTTTGTCTTTTCCTTTGGAATGAGCAACACTTGTAAGCATTTTCTTTATGCTCTTATACTGAAGTTTTCAAACCTGCATTGTAAAAGTGGACAAACTGAAAATATCCCTCACCATCCATGATCTGTGTCTGAAGTGGTTAAAAGCTGTCTTCATTACTGTTGATTCCCTAATCAATGCCACATATTTTAGAATCTCACAATTTTCTGGGTCCGAAGTGTTTCTCAGTTGTGTGCAAGCTTATGGCTACAGAAGTGCTAAGAACAAAAGAGGTTGTGTGTGTGTCTCTCTGTTTATTTTTTGCATAGAAACTAGCATAGAAAATACCCTGTGACGTCTCTGGATGTCCAGGTGAAGGGGTGGAGGTGGAGTGATAGAAAGCTGATCCTTGTTTCAGAGGGTTATGCTTGGGGCATGGGGATGCAGCAGTGCCATGTGGACACTGAGTTTCTCCTTACTCCAACCATGCTCACTTGGAGAGGCAGGAGGAAACCTACCTCCCCTTTTACATGCAGAAATCATTGGATGAAAGGAGATAATTTTTTTTCTTTTTTGGGTCTGTTTGAAGCCTAGCTGCTGGTGTTTTCACCTTTTTTAACCTTTTCAGTCTGTCTCTGCAGCCAAATAATGGAATACTGAAGGCCAGATCATACCATTGATTTCCAAGCAGAGTCCTATTGGATTCTGTGGGGAGTTCTGTTTTAAAAATCAATGGCATAATATGATTTAAAGTAATAAAAGAGAGCAAAGGGACATGGAATTTAGTTTATTTGTGACCCATGATATTGAAAAACACATTAGTTGGACCACGCAGAGCATGTACTAGAGAGTGCTGTCTCGTTCTCAGGCAGAATGCCTGAATTTTAACACAGCTTATTTACTTAATCAGAGAAGATCTACATCTGAGGAATGGAACTCAGGACCTACCTTGTAGTTACAGTTTACCCAAGTTTATAAATTAACTCTATAAATTATAGGCATTTTTCACTGCAATGCGGTATTTTATTTTGTTATTAATAGTTATGATTTTCTAATTTAAGATTATCTAATAATTGCATTTTTTCATACAGCTGTATCAAAAGAATATACCCACAATCATGAATCTTAAAATAATTGCTCTTAGGGATAATGTGTTTCTGTGCTTGGAAGCATTACTCTAATCTTCTCTAGTGTCAATCTGAAGTACATAATCAAATTGAAACCACAGAAGCAAAGTCAGAGCTATTGTGCATTTTAAGAAGCTTTTATGAATCTGATGTTGTAAGCATAGTTTTATTAATTTTATAATTTCTTTGTAGAGGTTTATTGTTCCTGAATGACATGGCTGTAGTAACAACAAAATGTTGTAAGAGATACCTCTCTCCAATTTATATTCCTCAAAATTTAAGGCCTCCATTTGGCTCTGACTGTGTGATCTTCCAACTTCGCAATTCAAACATCCTTCCAGTGAATAAATTCTGCTCTTTGCTTTTGATTCTTTATATTTTTCCCCTTTTTGTCACAATTCCTGAGCCCACTCACTCCTACTTTGAAGAATCATGAAGAGGAATCTGTTTTTGAATCTGGAGCTCTGTAACTTCTTTAGTACAGATCATCTAGGGAAAGACTATTCGGTATCCATGATTAGTGTAAAATCAGCAGAGTTAAATATTATAGGTGAGCTAAATAGTTATAAATAGGAATATAAATAACATGTTTTAATAGCTTTTCTGAGTAATCTTTTGGCTGTTATTTTATTATGTTATTCTGTGCTATCAAAACATGCACATCTATTATGTAAGTAAGCATTTTAAATAAGTACCACATGCAGCCACTGAGTGATTATTAAAATGTTTCTAACCTACTTTGTACATGCAGCCGGCTTTCCAACAAGGCAGGAGTTAATTAGGCTTGTGGGGGTAAATGCAAAAATAAAACAAAATAATAATGAAAACACTTCAAACCAATGACCCTGTTTTATTGTCCAAATGGGACAATAAATCAGACAAACTGAAGAAAAGTGCAATAAATATGAGAGAGAGAGAAAGAGAAGCAAAATAAATAGTTCAAGATCAAACCACTTTTTGAGACACGATTTCCCTTCCTAGAGTCTTTATTAAAAAGCATTTTGAATGTAGCTGTATGACAGGTCTTGAGTCTTTCCTTAATTTGTTGAGCTTTTTCTTCCAAATGCCACATCATAGGACTCTCTTTAAGATATTTTTCTTGGGTTTGGATCCAGTCACACTTGGAAATAGTAAACATTGTCAATGTTGTATTGTTTAAGAGATGGAAAAACTGTTCTTTCTCCTGCTGCATCTTCCTTCCTCTGCCCCCAACTACACACAGAGACTCTCCTCTGAGGAAGCCCTTTTCATGGGATTTGTTGTGTGCTGTTGTGACCTCGGAATGTAAAGTTGCCTGGGGAACTGAAGACTGGTGGGATAGTGCTGTAATCAACCTGTCTCCTTGATTCTGGGGCATATATTGAAATATTCCCTGAAAGTCTTCAAAAAGACTTTTTGCAAGAACAACTTCAGTACATTTATTTTCATATTTCTTAGTCTAACTGAAAGAAACAGAGTTCTAGTGATCTTATCCTTTATGTGATTGTTACATAACACAGAAGTTTTAAAATATGGTTTTTAGGGTCTGAGGTTTAGAATGTTATACCTTCAGAAGGAAGGTACTGGTAAGAGGGACAGTGGATATATTTTAAGAGTTGCATTAAAAAAAATATCCTTCTGTATATTAGAAAGCACTTACAGGAGAGCAATGAAAGGAGTGACAAGAAGTGGTTACAAGCAGAAAAAAAGCTAGTAAAACATGAGACTATAGCTACTGATCTCTAAACTGATAACTTAAGCTGCGAGGTCTCATATAGCAGCTTACACTCTTGCATGTTCATGTGAACAAAAGTGCTGAGAAAATCTTCGTGTCTTTCCTCCTTATTCCGTAAACAAACAAAAACGTATCTAGAATCTGTAGATCAGTGGGGAGTCCAGCTGTGCTTGCTGCTGCCTGAAGATAAACAAATATCAAATAAAAATCTGTAATCTTGGGTATGTAAAACTATAAAAAAATTACACATACCTTTGAGAAGAGGTGGATGTGGCTGAGTAAAGGCATCTAGATTCGTCAGCAGAGACAAAGTGGTGATGATTAGAGGTGAGAGACCAGCAATGAGTCTAATCTGGGGAGTCCTGGTGGACTTTCTGGCACTTTTCCCCACATTTTTTTGGGGAAATAACGGGGCATTTTGGCCCCAAACATTAAAAGTTTAGGCCACCTGCTTTTGCTTGTGATTGATGTGAATCATTATGGAGATGGACACCAAGTGCAGCTGCAACAGTGAAATACTGTGGTATTTACATTTAAAGATTTCTGAATTAAACACTGTCTTTCTTTTTTCTGTACGTAAGTATAACTTAAAGCAGACAAGAAAGACAGCTTTAGTTTGTGAGATGAAAAATAAATAGACAAAAACAAGGAAGGGAAATTGGTTGAGGTTTTTATTATTGGTGGCTTCCTGTGTAAAGCTGAAATATTATCAAAGGCAGATGATGCACGTGTGGGTTTCAACTTCTTCTGTTCCATCTGCATTATTTGGGGATTTTTTTCAACTTTAAAGTGGAAAGTTGAAATGTTCCATCTTGAAAACAGTCATGAAATATTTTGAATTTTCTGAAGGCAATCTAAGTACATCCAAAAAAACCCAAACTGTTGGATTTAACCCAATTAAAAAGAGGCAAAGAAAAAATTTTGTTTTTCAAAAATTAGCTATTCCTTAAAATGTGTAATATTAGATGAGAAATCACCATCTATTCATCCATAGATATCAGGCCCTTTTTACCATCCAAAAAAACATACTTCTGTGAATATTTTTGTGAATGCTTTGGGATTAAATATCCAGTACTCTCTAAGATGTTTGGATGTTCTGTCGTGAATGGTATATTTACCACAACATGCAATTGTAGGGCAATGTTGCGCTATTCAATGAGTGCTCTGTAATTTATTGTTATCTCTGTGATGTAAAAATGCCTTCAAAAATCTGTATCTGTTTAATGCCTGCTGACATTTGATATCACAAAGCAAGAAAGACCCTGACAATTACAATTTGGAGCTTTGTTCCAACTCCTACTGAAGCAAGTAATAGCCTATATCTTCACTTGAGTGGCTGATGGATCTGGCACCACCTAAGAAGAATATGCCAAATGTCTTTGCTGAAGATGTGTATAGTGACACCAGAGGGAAATATCTTTAAATTTCTGTTCTTTTTTTTTTCCCCCTTTGACCATTTTGGTTTTCCATAGGTGCAATGAAATGTAAGAGAGATTGGACTTGCACCTTTCAAATGGTCTCTGCACAAAGGTATGACAGAAGAAATTGATTTTCACTTTTCATCAATATTTCTAAATTGTAACACGTATTTTACAGTAAAAGAAGATGCATCACCCTGGACTTTTTTTTTTTTTTTGTCAGCATTCCTGAAACAAAGTACATTAAAAGCTACTGGCATACAAATTTCAGCTGGGTAATTTACAACCTGAAAATGGATTTCCTTCTCAGAATGATAAGTCAGTCAGTGAACCATGCACTGTACCTAGGTGATGAGCAATTCACTCACTGGATGCAGAGGTTTTAATATTTCTCCTTAAAGTTTGAGACATAGAATGAACTTTGACTGGGACTTTCAGGACCTTTCCAAATCTGCACGCTTTATTTAAGTGTTACCAAATGGGCTCTGGTAAAGCATGATGAACTGAGCATCCCCTTCATAAGCTTTTTTGGTTGTTACTGACAGAATATGAAGTATTGGTTGAGTCAGCTTTGTACACCTAATAAGAGCTCATCTCCAAAATTTAGTGTACAAAATGTTAATTATTGCTTTTCCTTGCGTTCTCATTCATAATTTTTACCTGGCTGGCAGCAGGTCTTGTCACCTGATCCATGACTCTCTGATCCCTCACACCTCCACTTACAGGGTTAAGTCAGGCAGGAAGAGGGAGCTCTTGGATCTCTCAGGGGACTGACTAACAAACACTGACACTGTCCTATATCTTTTCTGGATGAATTTGCTAGGCTGTATTTGTCAAACTTTTTGCTTTGGTACCTACATATGTGTTACTGTATATCAGATTTCTTTACCTGGAATTAGAAATGAAAATTAGCATTCTGGGAGAGGCAAGACTAAAGTAGCTTAACAAGACACATTTCCAATTTCATTTATCTACTAAAGGATTTTCATGAGGACCCTGTGAAGGTTTTACTTAAAGGTGTATTAGAAGAGCTGTGTTGAAGTTTCTAGAAGACTCTAAGTTAAATGTTCTTATCAAAGTTTAACCAGTCATGCTTATAATGTGTTGTTTGTCTGAGGAGCATTGTATGATTCATGTATGTGTGTATATGTATATATAGTACAGAAATATTAACACAAATAAGTGGAACTGGGGGGAATCTGACAGAACATATAATGTGTTCCCAAACAGATGTTTGTCTAGTGGTTCCTAAGGAGTTCTAATGACAGAACTACCATCTCTACTCAATATTTTTAGATATTTTAAAATTGATATTTATTCAGATCTTCTTTGTTGCAGATTAAAATAACTTCAGCTAAATTTCAATACAGATCTTTAGCTCCCTTACCTAAGCACTACTTGCTTGATTTTCAAATGTATACTGTAATAATTATGATAGTTATTCTAGCATTATGTATACCTTCGTTTAGTTTTATTGATATTCCACAATACACAAATGGGCACCCTGAAGGCCCAAATATTGTCCAGTTGTACTGTACAACTGTTGACCAATGCATCTGAGTACATATATATTTTTACTGTGAAGCAAGAAACCCAAATTCAAGGACAGACAGAACACTACTTCTTTTAGTAGTTGTACCGCTTCCTTTCTTACCTTTTTTTTTTTTTTTTTAAATATACATTTTATTTTCAAGTGTACTGGGTACCTCACTCATGAGGTACATAATTTTTTTTTCACATACTAAGTAAAATATGTTTAAGCTGTTAAGCTTGGCTTAGAGGGATGAACTCTTACATACTAGAAACTAATTCTTGGCAGTCTTAAATTTTCAGCTTACTTGTTTATGTGTTTCAAGGCACAGTTTCCATATAGTCTCTCCTTATTTTTGTTAGAATGCATCCCTGTCCTAAGTGTATATCTATTAATAATAGATTGCCGTAACAAATTCACTCATTATGGGACCTAAGTATTGAGTAAGTGTGGTCTGAAATAAGTGGGTCATAGTGTCTTGGAAATGAAACTCAGATTCCAAAAGGAGAAGCTGACAGACTTTGTTCAGGGTTATAATGACTGGAATTTAAGCCACTGTTTTATTCTGGTTTCAGCATCTGGAGGCTGCAAAGCCTGCACATGGTCTAGCAGTGATCCATTGCCTGAGTAAGGGCATGAGGACTGCACCAATTCATTTATTTTGTAATTGGATTTAAATAATCATGATGAGTGACAGCAATGAAAAAATATCACAAAACATTCCCTCATTATCTACAAATTTAGTACTTGATCAATAGTTAAGACCCCAGTTAACAATTGACCACAGGAAACCGTAAATCTTGAAGCCAATTCAAATATATTTGTTTCCCCTATTTTTAAAAGCAAAGCATTAAAAAAAAAAAACACAACATTTTAGTAATTTAGTAATGTTAAATTAAATTAATCTCTGTGGGCTTGGCTGCACCTCTAAGCACAACAGCTCTGAGGAGGAATGTGTCTGAAGGAGAGGATGGAAAGGAGAGGGGAGATAGCAGGGGTAGATGGAGGTTAGTTCTTATGCAGACCCATGGGACTGGAGTCAGTCTGAACCGAGATGTGATCAAAATGCCTCAGAGAAAGCTTCAAACAAGGCAATACCCAGCTCTCATTATTGTTTCTACTACTAAGAAGAGTATGCACATCTCTTGTGGACTGGATACATTCAAGGAAGGTTGCTTTTCCCCAAATTAGCCATCTTCAAGTGTGCAATACGTTTAGCCATCCAACCCAGCAACAACTTTTCTATTTTTTTATTTATTTATTTAATTTATTTTCTTTTTCATTCCTCCAGTAGATGGACTTTGGAAGGGTTTTCATTTTACAGGAAATATTGATTTTCTTCTGTAAATCAGAATAAAAAAATAGATTTTTAGTTTTCCTTAAGAGTGGAAATCCTGCCTTTCATCCAACCTTTATCAAAGACCTTAGAGTAAATTCCCACATGTTCTATTAACCTCAATAATACTGTGAATCTTTATGCCAGATAAGGCACAGCTTCTAGTGTGCTTGCTCCCAATAGTCATTCTAATGCTGGTTGAGTATCTGAGGATAAATCACCAAACGATTGAACAGTAATTTCAGAGCAGGTTCTTGCCTCAACTCCTCTTGTCACTCAGCATTTTCTCCCTTTTTCCTTTTGCCATTACTGTATGATTCAATATCCATATTGCTAAACTGGTAACCAGGTGCTGCTGGATTAACTTCTTGAGAGAAACAAGACAAAAAACATTTGTGTGTGCCTATCTATACTTGGAGATATAACGGTGTGGCAGAGCACATGCACTTGTGGGGAACCTCTTAGGGTAAACTGTTGATACAGTCTACAAATATTTCCAGACCACACATGGACATATATGAAGTCTGCTCAGAGTATTATTATGCTCCTTGTTGTGGAGGTTGCAGTGAGAAAGCTTATGAACTCTTTTTTTTCCACCATGAAAAGTAATTTTGCTTCAAATTTTGCTCTTCAAACTGTTCATATGCACCAAACTCATGAAATCAACTGTGTGTGTTTTCTTCGCTGAAACATGTTAAATTGCAGGTATGTTAAAAATATAAGAATGAAATCCACATCCTGATAAGTTAAAATGGAAATAATAGTATCTACTTTATATAAGTTAAATGTGGTTGTCACTTAAGCAATAATAAAGTTTAATCATTTGTTGTATACTGTTGTATGAGCTTTAAACCATAAATGAAACCTTCATGATATGTGATGAAATAATTGTAGGTATATTTTAGCTGTAAAGTAATTTGGCTGAATTTCAAATACACGAACTAATAGTGTGCAGCCTACTACACAAATTTTGTATTTTTATATTTCAGATTCTTTATTTGCTTCCTAGTTTGCTGAATGTCATGTTGTGTTGTATTTTATTTGCAGAACAATAGGTAAGCTCTTCAGTTGTTAATTTAATGCCTGTCAATACTTTTGGATACAAATAGGGGAAAACATTCTGATAAACTGACTTGCACCTTAAAGATCAAAATGCATTTAATTTATTTTTTGAGCATACACCACATCAAGCTCTTATTTTTAATAATATTTCTCTTCATTTTTCTTGACTAGTGCAATTTTAAATTAATTCCTATCAACTTTTTGAGTAGAAATAGAAGCTTAAAAGTAATCATAGCAAAGGGAGAGTCAAACAACAAAAGCAGAGTACAGTCATAAAATGAGCGATGACTGTAAAAACAGTGTTAACTGTAATAGAAAAAGATGTTTTCTTTCCCTGGTTTGCTCTTGATTTGTAATTTGTGTGTGTGGGCACGTGTTTGTACAAACACGTCTTAAACCTGCTGCACTCAGTTTATTATTCCTTTTTTCCCTTAGTGGAAGCAAACATCAAAACAGTATTATGCTCTTGTCCTTATTTGAATTCTAAAAACAAGTATACCCAAAAGTGATGTTTTACTTTTTTTGCTGCTGTTTTGCGTCAATATTTTATTCATGCAAAGTGGTAAGTAGGTTAGTAGGTGTAGTGAACAGCTTAACTCCAAGTATCCACTTTCTCCTCTGTCCCAGTATTCCCTTTATATTTCAGGTTTAGTAACCATAGTACAAATGAAACTATAGCCTCTGTCTGTGGCCAAAACAAAAATCCCGCAACAGCAACAAAAAAGTGAAATATCCTTTAACTGATTTTAGCTATGCTGGTATTTCAAATTGTGAGGCAAAAGCCTGTTCTTGAACTCCCTATCCCTTCCAAGTCTTCCAGAGTCTTGTCAGAAAAACAGCACACTGCATAATTATGAAATAAATCTACTTCCTCTTTCTTCCCTGCTTTTAACCATGATTTTGAAGTATTACAAAGAAAAAAGAAGACAGAGGGGTGTTTTCAAATCCTGTATCTCCCACCCAGTACCCTACAAATTTTTGTGAAGTTTATAACCATGTAAGTACATTTCTTTTTGAATTCTTGTTGCTGAGTGAAAACAATATGAATATAAATGTGCAAGTTCTGAATGCAAATCATAGAATGTTTTGGCTACAGAGAAACAGTAAACTAGTCATTAGATGAAAGTGCTGTCAAATGAATGAAATTATCCCTTTAATGCTGTAATGTAATACCTAACATTGAGCCTTTACACCACCAGGTCAGTTCTTGTTTTCTTGGTTTTTTTCTTTTAAGTTTGTTACTAACTTGTGAATTTCATGGTCAAATTTCAAGATGTGCCCAAACAACTATCATAAATATTGTCATATATCTCAATTACTGTTGTTTCTTTCCTCCATAAATATATTTAGTCACAAGAAAAAAGAAAATAATTTATTTCAAAATATAAAGTGAAATACCCAACCATTTACTTCACTGAAGTTTTACTAGCTTCCTGCATATGGAAAACTAAAAATACTTTTTTTTTGTGTTGCAAGGCCTCCTTGTAGAATAAAAATGTGTGAACCATGATGTATGAATAGGGTTTCTTAATTATTTTTTTTAAAGACCTCTAGATCTTGTTTATGCCTGCACTATTTAGGGGAATAAATTAAGTTTTGGTTTGGTTTTTACTTATTTTATTTGGGTCCACAGAAAACCTAAGCATGCCAACTTCCTCTAGTAGCATTCATTCTTCAATACCTGCAGCCTATCCCATATTTTAGTTAATTTGGTGAAGTTGAAAAATCCATTCTGTTTTACAAATACTAATGCTGTGATCATTATCTTTGCTCTAAGGGCTTACATTTGAACACAACGTAATTCAGATTAATAATGCATATTTAATAAATGCTAACATAAGTACCAAGGAAGCACTTTGGTTTCCAAATGAATCTCAGCATATGGCTGTAATATCTAATCAATAATTAATTATAAGCTAGTTGACCCAATATACTCTTGCTACTCTCATGTGTTAAAAAAGAAGAATCTGGTAAGCAGATTGGAAAACTAGAAAACATAATGTATAATCTCTTTTTGCCTTTTCTCTTTAGTCAGGCACAAGATTAAGATTTATCTAGTGTTCAAGAGCCCTTGCAGCTACATGCATAAAATTAGAAGAAAAATGCTGAATATGGGATCAAGTATACAAATACAGTGCAATGTATGTGTGACCCATGATCTGGTCACATCTAGTCAGGGGTCTGAAGGGCTTTCAGTGGACTCAGTTCTGAAATAGCCCTTACATGTATGATGGTGGCCAAAGGTGCACAGGGTACCTGTGTTAGCTGGTGGTGCCATGCTTTGCAAAGTTGATGCAAGGACAACCTTTCCAAAGTTGTTACCATCCTTTCTATACATTACTTTTGAGGGATGAATATCTGCCAACAGCCAGTGCTGAACAGCTCCGAGTACGTTGTACAGGCCATACGATACACCAGGAATGACAGTGTGTCATAACAGCCTACTGACCATATAAACCATAAAAAAGGACTGCAGACTACTAAGTCCAGCCATGTCTCTATTGCAGACAACCTGTGCAGGTGCCTTTTCTTGGCAGGCTGCAAAGTGCTGGCTGATGACCTCAGTGGAAGTTGGACTGCAGACCCAGAGCTATCTCCACCTTTGAGGTAGTATCTGACTTTGTAATCAGGATTGAGGGGGAGGAGGTAGAGAAAAGAGTTGGATTAATGTGTTAAGAACCTGCCAGAAATTGAAACAGCTACAATATTTCAACAATGAATGTGACACTGTGCAATGGACTCACTAAATATTTGCCACTTAGGCTGCAAAATTGTTCTGGGTAAAGGCTCTGAATCACAGGTTTTCCTGACTATGATGCTCTTCCTACAGATCATGCTGCTCTTTGCATACCAGGTTTATTGTGCTTTTTATCATTTGCTCCATTTTTTGAGGGGAGAGTGCTCTGCTTTCTCTTACCTCCTGAGATGTATCTTCACTAGTTTGTGACAGAAACAGAACTACGTAGACACAGACTGTAGCTTAGCTGACCTTAGCTCTATGGAGAAGCTGTTGTGAACAAAGCATGTCTGTAATGATTCTGTGTTTCTTGTTAAACTATGCAGGTTTTTTAATGGTGGAGCTTTATTTAGATATGAAAATGTTGCAAAAGAAAAAGTGATCAATTTTCTTTTCCCTCTCCTTTGACAATTTATGCCTAATGATATGTATCTGACCAGATTGGCAATAGGTTTTCTTGCATATTTATACAATATATACATAATCTACGAGTAATAGTAATTAATATACTGGGTTTTTTCCATCAGACAAAGAGTATTACAGACAGAGAGGCAAAGAAAAATTCCTTGAAGAGGGTCAAATCTCAACTGATCTGACAGCCCAGCTGATTTGAGATCCCACATGAAGCAACCTGTGGACCCCCACTCTCTGATCTTTTGTTGCATCTACTTGCATTGCAAGGATGGCTGACTTTCACAGTACTTGGCTACTCCTGACTGTAAAAATTTCTCTCAAACTTGCTTGTGCATTTCATTTCTAGCAAAAACATCTGCCAGACTGATGGAAATGTAGGCCCTGTTTGCCAGAGAACTTGTCCTCATTTCAAGCCTGGGAAAGTTGGAAGCCTGCTTCTCTGTGAAGCAGCAGTTCATGTCTCTTGGGCTGACATGAAGAAGTTTGACACTGCTCTCTTTTGCCTAAGCCTGGACTAGCTGCTGCCATGAAAACCTTGAGGTTTAAGTGTTGGATATTTACATATATGAGCATACTTTCTTATACGGTCAAAAGGCATTTTTGTTAAGAATTTCACTGTCACTAAATGCAGTTCTGATTTTATTAGAGTTAGCTCCATTAGCAGCAATCTTCCACTGAGGAGAACTCAAAAAATTACTTGTGATCTTAAGAACCTTAAAAAATAGTAAAGACTTCTTACTTTTAAAAAGCAGATAATCTGGTTGATTGGAATCAGATGCATAAGCCCTATTAGCAAATGTCTAGACTTTTACCCAATATTTCAGTAAGAAAGAAAAATAATGTTTCTAATATCTGTCTTTAACAGCATTGTGTCTATGAATCCCCAGTGAAGATTTCAGCTAACTTTGGGTACTAGCCCAAGGTGGATTTCCACCCCAAAGAGAACTTGTATTCTCATGCTGGGTTTGTCAGGTCTGCCTTTCAGACATTCTTACCTCCTTTGATTTTCTGATTGCACTGTTTGACACTTCTTAAATCAGTTTATAGGCAGCTGAGATCAGAGAACTGAGCTTTGAAAAGTAGCTTGCAGGCTTATGGTTGAGATTTAGATTAAGGCTAATGTTTATGTGTTTCTAAAGAGCTTCATTTCAAGGTTCTAGTTTGTACTCATGAGAGACATGGATTCAAGGTCCTGTCTTTCCAAAAGTTTGGAAAGAATGAGGCTGGATCTCATGTTCTGGTTTTGGGTTCTACTTTCCTTGACAGTGGGAAGCATGTACATTTGAAAAACCCCTGAAAATGACCTACACAGGCATATTTAGGAAAATTATGATTATTTCAAATTACATCTGACAGCAGCATCTCTGATGTGGTATCTGTGATATTTCCCTGGGTTTTGTTGTCTGTTATGGGGTTATGGTTGTATATTCCTGAAACAATGGACTGTTAGTCTTGATTTAGTAGCCAGACAGTGATCACAAGCCACTAAATGTATTCTGGTATGTGGATTGCACCTTTTTCCCTCATCAGCCATGTTTTGGCAACTTTTACTAAAACAGTAAGAGCAGAATTGTAAAAGAGTTTACTAATTCATTACATTAAGGATGCAGTAAAATGATTGATGTGTGATTTAACAGTTTATTATTCTTCATTAAAAATGTAATAGAACATTAACAGAGTTTTGTTCTCAAAGGCATTACATGTAGAGAAACAAGAAAGAGGCTAGAATAGAAAATAAAGCTGTACAGGTTTGTATATTTTTAAAGTTGCATGACAAACCATATTTGCTAATCCCAAAGCATCATTATGCAGTAAAACAGAATTAATGATACATCAACCCCACTGCTCAGAGATCCTAAATCTTGGCAAATCTCAGTTCATCGTCAGTTTGGAGATATGCAAATCTGATGTTTGGTCTCTTCCTCTGTAGATTCTAGTGAAGTTTCTTCTATGCAGCTTTCTAATTAGTCATTCCAAAATGGCAAGAAAATGTATCATCCTCAGGAGTGTTTCTAGCTCTGTGTAAGAGCTCTACTCCAAAACTTTTATTTTCTTTTTTATCCCCGCCTCTTAGGTCCATGGAGGAAGTGTATTTCTCAAATTAAAGGATATTGATTTGAGATTCTAATAATATTTTTTTGTGGTGTCTGAATAGATATATTTTTCTGTTAAGTGCATGAACAATCCCTACTTATATAAGAAGGCTGAAACAGCTTTTTAATGTTATAATTTGGTATGCTACAGGAACAAAAATTTTGATTCTGACTGGAAACACAATTTCTCCAATTTTTTCTCTGTCGTAAGATTTCCATTTACAGGTATTTTCTTGAGAATCTGTTTGAATAAAACAGCTCTCAGAAACATATGGAATAATGAAACATTCAAGCTCTGGTTATAGCAATAAGAGAGAGGAAGAAAAGACAACCTCCCCCTTTTGAAGTATTTCTCACATAGTTATACAACGTGTTTTGTGCAGAAAGTGTATTCTGACCCCAGATATTTCTCCCTTTCCCAGCAGACTAACTTCAGTATTCTATGAGAGACTATAAAGCTGTTTTGTAAAGGCTGGGGAAAAAAAAAGATTGCATGGCCCTGGGCTTCATAGGGTGCATTTGACAATGATTATATTTCACCTGAGGGCAGGTAGAATGGGGTAGAGCTACATGGTTAAGGAGCCCTTTTGGCTATTTAGCACAAGCAGTTTGTCTTTAATGTTCATATTTAGGAATACTCAAATCACCATGTTAGAACAACCACTGTAGCTGAAATGCAACTTCTTTTCAAGGTTAGAAAAGGAGTTAGTCCTCTTGTGGTCATGATACTTTATAAATGTATACTAAACCTCAATCTAATTCTGTTATAAAATTACATCTCTGTTGGAAACATGAGCCTTGATCCCTTACTTTATGTAAGCATGTTTTACATTCACATAGGTTAAAAACAAACAAACCAACAAACCCACTTCAGTGCGTTTTCCATCGTGCTGAAAGTGTTTCTGGGCCAGGGCCTTTCTTAAGACTGTTAGAGGCAAAAAGCAGAAACATGAATAAGAGTAATTTGCAGTGAATGTGTTGCTTATGGTTGTTGTCTTTTTCCTTTGTTCATCATATTTCGCTCATTTGAATGACACATTAATTTTTTTTTCCACTGCCTTTTATTTTTGTCAACTAAATGCAAAAGAGAGGAATCTATAATTTTGCTCCCTGTACCTCTGATTTGAAAATATAATGTTCAGGAAGTTCTGTTGAGCTTGCAACAATCAATTGAAAATTAGCTCATTTGTATGAGCTGAACGAAGCACCAAAATGTCAGGTGTGTTCCTTTCCCCAGCATCATTGCTAATCCATACTTTTGGTAACTGGAGAGAAGTGATGTATAATGAAAATGTCTACTGTGCTGTGTATCATTAGCTATTCCTTATTACAGTCAGTCATCTATTCATCCTTTCTGGATGTACTCATGAATAAGATGCATAACAAACTGATGTTCTGTTTTTTCCTCGTTAGGAATCTGATATCTTGTTCAGCAACACTGAAGAGGAAACGATTTGTGCTTAGTCCTAAGTGTGCATTTTATAACCCATAGAAAATTAAAAATATACAACAATATCTACAGTGATTTCATATACTTTCTTCATATAAATTAGAAACACTTTGAAAAAATGTGTCAGACAGAGCTGGTGAATGTATGCTAGAAAATATCCTTGCAGCAATGTGAAGTCTCCTTTTGTAAGTGATTCATAGTGTATCTGATGAACCAACATATATCAGCTAGATATATTCTGCACTTAATTCTTCAGTGTGGTACAGTTATTCAGGCTCTCTTCAAATTCTCTTCTTTAAATGTTGATTTTTAACAGGCTCTCCAGTTCAACAGACTTAAAATGTATGGAAACAAACACATTTTTCTGTTCATTCAGTGGAAGGTAGGAATGATTGGTGACTAAGAAAGGCACATAAGATGTAGCTTCCTTCCTAACTGATCAGGAAACCCATTCACAGTAGTTTAACTGCAGTTTGTTTCTGTTGCTTTTCTGACTCTGTGTGGAACATAAGGTCTTTAGAATAAAGGAATTTTTTAGTCTTGGCAGGATTTCTCTGGTTGGTTGAAAATTTTATAGAAACATAAGCTTTAGATGATGTTCAGATTTACTTGGTAACCAATGAGAATTGCATTATTTTTCAAATAAATGTTGCAGTCATAACAGGACCCATTACCCTCATTTTAGATGCAGATATCCTGTTAGATGGAAAACTAAATTTCACCTCGCCCACCTGAGAATGATTTCTTACTTGAAGGAAGTAGGGAAAAGAAGTTAAAATCGAAAATTATGTACTCTGCTTCTTTAGGACTTTCTGATTGACAGCATCTGGTGTGCTGTGTAGAAATGTGACTGGTGTTAATAGTGCTTCACTCACTTGTTGTGAAGCACTTGCAGGGTCAGATTCTCGTTCACCCTGCGTTTGATCAGTGAAATATGAAGAGACCTTCTAGTTCATCCTTAATGTTTTCTGCTTCCAGTCTGAATGTGTTAACAAACAGATCTACTGAAAACTCTCAGGATAAATATAATATTTATACTTTTACTGATAATCCATCATGTGATTCTTGTTCATATATACCCTGTAATGCATAGCCGACAAAACTACAAAATATTGTCAATAATCACAGTGCAAATACATCAGTCTAGAATTGCTTGGTGAAACACAGTCTCCTTGGACTTGGAGAGTGTTTCTCAGTTTAAAAAAATATGAAAAGATCTGTTATCTCCTTTTACACATAAAAAACCTAAGTGATAAGTGCTCTTAAAAATAACTCTGTCAATCAGTGTTATTTGTCCAGATGGAATTGTGTTTTCCTTCCGACGCTATCTGTGCCTGTATCACTATTGGAGAATTCAAGCCCAGCAGTGATGTGTGTAGATGACTAACACAAGGACATGGTTTTTTAATAACTAGTTGAGAAGGATCAAAGAATGCACAGTAAGTTACATAGAATTGGTATTGATCAACAAGGTTTTCTTGAGGCACAACAGGACTTTCAGCTGTACCACATATACCAGGCATCAGATTGACTTTGTATGTGTGTTGGGAGAGAAAAAAACCATAAAAATAAAAGGAATACAGAAGAGAAAGCACATAGATAAATCAAGTTGTGTTAAGTCAAGCCTACAACCCAGTTGCTTATTTTTCAGTTACTTTGGGCAGTGCTTTGAAGCACAAATGCTAGACAAGAAAGGCTTGGCAGTTTTTGAAGCACATCATATAAGACAGGTAAAAAAATAGGGCTGTGGTTTTATTAGGCTGCAAACGTGTCTTACCTTTACCACTGAATATATCCTCTTTCTATATGTTCCATAAATATATACATAATATTGCTATACTTGTGTGTGTGTGTGTATGTATCTATAAAATACTGCACAGAAACAGGCAGAGAACTGCCCTCAATAGTGTTTTCTAAGTCTTTAATGTGATCCTTGGCCCAACCTTTTAGCGTATGAGGATGAAATGTGGGAATATAACTCCTCTGATTTTGGAGGGTAGGAACCCAAACTTGGTGATTCCTTCTAACAGTTTTCTTGTAGATTTGTTTTAGTCAAAGATTGCTCTCTTTGTTGAACAAGTGAGACTGGCAAACCATTTGCTCAGTGCCCCTTGACTGAATATAGCTAGATTACTAGCATTTCTTTCTCTAATTTTGGCCAAACTCTCCTCCAATCCCAGGATATGATGGAGAGACATGTCCCAGTCACTTTTTCCTTCACTTAATTTAGATATGTCCTTCCGTAGTTTGTCCACCTAAACTTGGCTTTGCTTCTTTTATCTTCTTTACTATGTTCCAATCAGTTGCTTCTATTCCTGCTCTGTGTGTTTCCTTAATCATAAGCTTTATCAAGGTCTTAAATATAGTTTCTATAATAAGTATTGCCTTTCCCTCCCCAAAGATGTCTTTCTGTCAACTCCAAAGCATTTCATAACTTAAAGGAACACAGGTATTTATATAAAACACTATTGCAGTGTAAATCATGTAGAATGTTAGTAGCATGGAGAAGATATCATACAAAAAGCCATCCTTTGTCCAGATGTATTTCTTTGTCACAACAAACTATTCATATCATCACAATGGGATATATAGCTTGAGCTACTGTAAACACTGCATTTTACAGTTAGCAGGAGGAACAGGCAGGAAAGGAGCACATCATCCTCATTTTTAACACATTTGCTTGTAATGTGAGATAAAAATGCAGGCTTCTCAGCATGTTGAAGACTTAATTTTAATAACTGATGTTTACTTAATGGTTGTAACTGCAGCTTCCGAAGAAATTGGCAGTTTGTAATATGCCAGCATTCCCAGCTGTTATTCAAATAAGAAGGGAGACTAAGAAATTAACATTGAGAAAACTACTTATCCACATGGTAGCACATAGGGTATAAACTTGACTGTAAAAGAGCAGAACAGTGCTTAGAACATAAACATTTTCCCCACTATGAAATACATTTTCGGGTATAGCTGTTACATTGGGCTTACAAGACCTTCACAGTAAAATCTTTTTGGCTTCTTAATGCCCACTTCCTCGTATTTGTACCTGTTTGTAAAGTATGTCTATAGTTCAGAGATAGGGGGGGGTCCATAGAAAAATCTAAGCAGACTTGATTGATTGGTAGTTATTAACCTTATTTTGTCAAAGCCAGAATTGGCATGATTCTATTCAGATCTTCACAGAAATTATCTTCACAGAAATTACAGTACCAAATGGTATCATCAAATGTAATGTTCTGTAGAAGAATGACATTATTTTTATTACAGTTATTTAGAGGGATGAAGAAATTATATGAAGATCTTATTCAGGAAGGCATTCATCAGACTGTGGCCTTTTGTGCCTGGCTTTATGCTTGAGGTTTTTTGCTCTCAGTGTATACATTTTGCTATTCCCACATCCATCTCCAAGAGTTACCTTATCTGTTAGATAGGTAAACAAAGGCACAAAGTGATAATAAAAATTATTCATCTAGTCTCATGCTGCAGGTCAGCTGCAAAATCAGGAGCAGAACTAGGGACACATGGCTGCCAATCAGTATTTTCATCAAACACCTTTTCATGCCATGTGTGGTGCTGTGTTATTCTCTGTGAATCTCAATAGTAGCATTTAAAATAGAAGTGAGTTTTTTGTTTTGTTTTCTTCTTTTTTTTTAGCAGCAACCATGGGCATGTGAGTCTTGGTACACTATAGAATAGGCAGGTGTGGCAAGTCAGTGCTGTGCCATATTGACCCACGTGAGCACTGTGGACTCACAGCATCAGTCTAGAGATATTCAGATGCCTCTGAGTAATGGTGGTATTTGAAGCTGTCAATAAAGGAAGTCTGTGTGTCAGCTGCCAAAAAAACCAGGTCTCATCTATCCTAGGTGATGGCAGAGCATTGTTTTCCAAGGCATTTGAGTGTTTTTCTGCTTCTGCAGAGAGTGGGTATTGCCAGTGTGAGAATTGCTGGGAAAGGGGGGACAGGGGACAGCCATGAGTCTGTAAGTCTCTACCTTAGAACACAGTAATGACACCATAAACTATGTGAAATTCAACTCCAAGTATCCAAAATATGTACATGCTCTTATGGACAAGGGGAAGAGAAGGGTAACACATATGAATGAGTGTAACCCAGTAATTGTTAGCCAGGGAGTGCCTGTCATCTGCATTTCTCTTTCCTCCCTCAGGACTGCATCTCTTCTTTTTCTTTTCCTTCTCCTTTTTGCTTTTAAATTGGTATATGTTATAGCCTCAAGGTGGTAGTGAAGTAAATATGAAAAGAAATCACATTATTCATTATGAATTGTCCACACTTCTAATGGTATGGATGTGGTAAGAGTAATTTGTATTAACACTTATAAGCCAGCTTTGTTGTTGGTTTCTCATAAAAACATAAATAATAAACAATAATGAACAAAATTTGTTTTAGTTTAGACATTTCACTGAAGCTATAACCATGAAATGAAAATATAGTTTTATACAGTCTCATTATTTTTCTTTTTTTTCCCTCCATAAAATATAAGCAATACAATTTTGTGTTCCAAAGTGCTCATTATTTTTCAGTATTTCATTTTCTGCAGTTCTGTAAAAGCTAATATAGTTATCTGGGCATTTTCATTCTAGTGGTGTATTATACATTAAGTTAACCTTAAATATCACTAGGTACGTTTTCAGAGGTCCAACTCAGCACAATTTCTTTGACCTAACACTTTCTAATTTAAAATCTTCTTTCTGGCAATGAATTCTAACCTTTGGCTTCTTACACCATTTTCTACAAAACCAATATTTGCTATTTGCAAACAAGAATTTTATCTTCACGGTGAATTATTTATTTTTCTAGTGTAAAAGCTCTAATGTATGTTAATTTGAATTTTGAAGTAATAATAAACACAGTTGTTTTCTTAATTTCTACCTACATAATAAAATGCAGTAAATACTTTTTCTGTCTCTGAACTTCCAATCCAATCTTCTTTGTATGGATTCAGGAGACAAGGAAAGGGAGATAATAGAAAACTCCTTTTAATCTGTAAATATTGGTCTATGCTCTGCAATGAAATGTATATGCCCCATGTGATTCTGACTGTTAAAGTAGATTAACTACCTGTTCAGCTGGGACTAATTACAGACTGCAGCAACCAGAGAGAGAAAGAACAGGAGACCAGAGGGCTCAGAGAAGTGAGGGGGATTTTCTTCCAGCAACAGGTTTCAAAGGACTTCCTCAATGATCTGGGAAAAATTACCATGGGATGTAAGAAGCAGCTCCTTATAAGTGAGACTGTGAATAAAGTAGAAAACATTTCTAATGGGTTTGTCCTGGGTTTTTTTGAAAGTGTAACAATTACATCTAGGCATTCCTGCCAACCAGCTTTGGAAAGGGATGAGGTGCCTCTAAGCTGCAGAGGTTTCTGCAGCTGAGAAGATCTGAGGAGATATTTCTCCTCACCAGATGTTTTGATGGTGGGGAGGAGGATGCTGCTGGGGCACGAATGGAATGCTAAGTACGGAGTGCTAAGTAATGGAGTGTGAATGGGAGAGAGTTGATTAGCAAAGACTGAGCTAAGGTGAACCTCTGTTTATTATACATGTGAAAACCTTTGCTGATGTCCATAGCAGAACTGATTTCATTAAAACTAGACTGGCAGTTCACTGCATGATTACTTGTTTTATCTTTGTGTTTAACTGGTTCTTTCTTTACATATTCCTTTTCTGTTTCATTTTGACTTATGCAAGCTTATAGTCAGTTAATTGTTATTAACTTTGCTGGTACTTTGGTTGCTCTTGAGTAAGTGCAGGAGTGAAGTGAGTGTAGCATTATAGGGATTTCACCAAATCAATGTGTTGCAAATGCCAGACTACACTGAAGAATAAGTTTCAATAAGTTGGAGGCTTGTATCTCTGAAATGTTAGATTTACATGTGCTGCGAAAATAGATCTGTGGTGTGATTGCATTTGCATTTTATATTTCTAAGTGCAACATGCATGGAAAAAAGTGTTTCTGAAAAGAAATCAAAAAAAAATCTGACCTTAACTAAAAAAATATTCTGTAATGCACTATAGTAAACTGCCTCTCAGCTCCATAGAATATAGGATCTATTTTATGATACCACAAAGTGTGAATTGATAAGACTGCCTGAAAGTAATTTTAGGAATTTCCTGACAGCTCCTACCCATCAGGCTGTCTGTCATCTATGATATTAATTCTTCATACCAATGCCCTGTAGTTTGGAAATTGGAAGTACTGGAAGCAGCTGCAAACTTGTGGGTGTTTCTTTCTCTCTCGTTTGTTTGTGGGTTTTTTTTGGTTTTTTTTTTTTTTAATTTGGGTGTGATGTTACAAGAATAGTTGTAAAGGTATTTAAGAATTGCAGGGGTCGTCATAGAAGTGTTTACTTAAAAGCTTGAAAATAGATCTGGAATATTTTTAGTTGGGTTTTTCTTAGTCCTTATGGGACTAGTAGTTTAGATGGGTTTTGTGTTCTGTTTCAGATCCACACTTTCATGCAACATTTAATAAACATTTCAGGTTTGAGAGGGTCATGCTTTTAGTTTTGCATAGTCAGTAGGGTGAGGTTTAGTGGCAGAAGTGGAAAGATACATATGTTTATCTGTACAGTCATTTAGCCAATGATCGATAAATGTCTGACGATAAATCAATATGGATGTAATCTCCAATCTGTGGACTTCGAAGAACAATCTCCTGAGCGTTCTTACCACAAAAATCTATATTCACTCCTGTCTTCATTCTGGCTGATTTATGCTCTGATGCTGTTTGCTTTCAAGGACTTCCATTTCTCTAAGTGCTGCCTGGTAGGTAAGCAACAATCCATCAGCACACTACTAATATCAAGGAGGCTTATATTTAATTACAGATAACAGGCCCAGTGGGACTGAGAACAAAGTAACCAATCACTAAGGTTTGAAATACTAAAATATAAAAAGAGAGGGCAGACATAAAATGTGAAGGACCTTTATGAAAGAAATAGGTGTTTTGATGTTATACTCAAACCATATGGAATATGCGAATGAATTATATGATAGATTGTATTTGCAGTCTGATTTTTAAATCTTTTCACATAAAAAATGCTCTTGGTAGAAAAAGGAAGAACTCTATTGCAAACAGCCAAATGTGCCTGAGATTACCTAAATTTGGTGTTGTCTTAATTACATACATATGGGTTAGCTTTGTTTCTAAAGATAAATGTGTTATTTTTTCTTTTACCGTTCGACAAAAATAATATAGCTAATCTTCCTTAATATATAAAATTATATTAATTAAATTATGTTAATTAAAATTAACATCCCTTCTTCCTGCACACTAAAAGCAATGTAGTTTATCCGTAAGAGGTAGCACAATGTATTTCCTAAATACAATTTCTTAGACTTCCTCATGTTTGCATATGTTTGAGCTAGTTCTTTTGTACAAACTTGTTAAAACTGGCCCTACAGATACAGCTGATGTCTTTAGTTAAGCTAACACATGAGGGAACCCCTATGGACCAACCTCTAGGGCAAGCAATATTTAATAAATATGAGCAACTCATGTGTTTCGGTAAACTTAGTTTAAATTTATAATTGGTATAATAAATCCAAACATTCAGAATAGCCTAATGATGTTAGGAAACTAATTTAATAGAAACACAACTAAACAATATCACACCTATTTCAAAATTCATTTCATCTGAATCTCATGTTAATCTATTAATTATTCTGAACTGATGAGAATAATTTTTAAGAGAGGCACATTTTATGAAATAAATTCCTGACTAGTTCTAGTTCCAAGTCCTTGCATAACAAAGTTAAGTCAAAATATGTGCAAATAATAAGTGACTGATACGAGCATGAACAACTGTCATAGCTGAAACTTTTGAAATGAAGTGGAGAAATCTTCGTTAGTTAGATGGAGATAAAAGAGCCAACAGATGGAAAAGGCAGGGAATAAAAATGAAAGAGAAGGCAGACAGACTGCAGTCAATATAAAGAAAAGGGAAAATGCCAATGAATATTTGTAAGGCACACGATGCAGTAATTTCTTGCAGCTCTAGCATATCTCAGCGACTGTATTAATGAAGATTGTTGCTAATCACTGTCTTACTTTTGTTGAAGAAATCTGAAATACTGCCCTTTGGCTTCTGAAAAGACAGCCTCAAGTTGATGCTCTTGGAGGATACTTTATCTGTAAAACTGAATCTGCATGCCTGTGAAAAGGGATTATTGCCAAAGTATCTCTGAAACATCAATTATTCCTATTAACCGAAGTAAGAGACCGTGGAAGCATCTCTGCTAGGTTTATGTCACACCCATTTAGGTAAATTCCTCATTGTTTTCAGGCTTGAATATTGATGGTGTGATTGGTAGGTATCCAAAGAGTAGCATTAGGTACTTTTGGATTGCTTGGTTTTGGATACACTTGGTTTGCTGGTGTTACAGGCATCAGAAGGGTCTGTAAGTGAGCAGTTGCTTCGTGCATGTCAGTGTCCCAGAATGCAGGATTAAGATAATGATCTCCAAGAACAGAGGTAAAGTGGAGTGCGAAGACACAAGAGAAGGAGAGAAGGAGAGGCAAAGTAGTTTACAGTCCTTAGCTGGCAAACATCATGTGAAATATTTCTTTAGTTTCAGCTGATAATCAGAATTTTCGTTTTTTCACGTTGGATTCTGGGACAGTCTGAGAGAGTAGGGTTATCACTCATGCTTGGTCAAGACTTACTGTGAAATTGCATAGAGAAATCTGAATGCAGTTCTGCTGTGAATGTCAATGTACACAGAGTTTATATAATGTTTTCCTTGGTTTTAATAAAAAAATTCTTAAGAGGCACTAATACAAGTGTTTTAGCTTTTCATGTTTGCAGGAAATACAGGAATTAGTAACTGTGTGATGTGACTAACTCTAGGAAAATCTTAAAATGCAGGACAACCAGAAAAACATTTAAATAACCTAAAACAATCCCTGAAATTCTGACGCGTGTGTTGACTAGTAATATGAAACATTTTTAAAACTTATGTATTTTTAATAAGATTTTATATATGTTTGTCAGAAAAAGTCTACATGCACATACTTCTTTTCCTTTGACCTCTTTAGCAGCCAAGAAATCTGTCTCTTTCTCCCTGACTTGCCATTCATTGTTTCTGGGTACTACATATATTGTGTATTTCGCTGCTTTTATGTAGATTGCAGATTTTTGTTAACTGTTTTCTGTTTCAACTCAGTATTCTCAAAAACAAGCAAACAAAACCCCTCAGATTTAATGATATTTCAGAAGAGGGAGTTTCTTTCAAGATATAATAATATGCAAGTAATTTAATCATCTTGGTTGCTTTGAATCTGGAAGATTGAATTATGTCAGCTTCTATATTGGCAGGCATACAAACAAACAAAAATAGTTATCTAGATTTCCCATTACAGAGAGCAATAAAAGCTCCATTTGGTGTACAGGCAATTAGATCTTGGATTATTCTAAATGTTGTACTTTAATAATGTGTGCATATAGAGAAATTCATTTAGTTCAGGCTTAAAAAAAAAGTCACAGGCATAGAGTTTCTGCCCCCAATATACATTAGTAGAATGTACTGCTTGAGTGCCAAATAAATGTTCATTTTCTTAGCCTCAGAAAATCTCAAGAGTTTAGACACCTGAGCCTTGGATACTAGGAAGAAGTTGGGAACAAAAGGGACTAACTAGTTGCCCAACAGCAGAAAGGATGATTTATGAATAATTATTTTAAATTGTTAATGTTTGTAACCAGTGTGTAGATAACATTCATAGAATCTGACAAGACATGGCTTGACAATGTGAAAAATAATGTGACAAATAGAAAGTAAGGAGAAGAGATTTAAAGTGTCACCTTTCAACTTCAAATACAAGTGTGATGAATGGAATTGGTAGGACTCTTATCCAATTTTCATTATTTAGATAATTATAAAATAAGATGTTCATACAATGGCTTTACTTAAACTCATATGCCCCTCAGAACTCTGAGAATATTCTAGTTTGGAACTGGTATAATGAGTAAGGATCCTTGCTCTTGGTTGTGGTAATTAAGATAATATCCCTGTCTGAAATCCTGTAAGTTCTATGTCATATTTTCTTCTAGAGCTTGTTTTTGAGAGTGCTGATGAGATATAGTCACAGAGTAAATGATGTCACCATATTGCTAATTAAATATTAAATGTTCAGATAATTAAATTATATAAACCTAGTTAGTTGAATGGTTTATTGCCTATGTATTTAGAACAGCTATTGAATCTTTTTTTTCTCTAGGCATTAAATTGCTTTCAGTTGTGACATAAAAATCTCATCTACCTGAGGATTTACTTTGGCTTATGATATGTAACAAAAAAAGATTTTGTGCCAGATAAATGAAATGTCAGAATATTATCTATATGTTTATGATTTATTGCACTATAGTACTAATCGTGGAAGTTGACTTAATAGCAAAAGGAGGTCTCGTTACAATGCTGCATTCTGTTTTTTTCTTATATTCCTTGGGAAATCTCCAAAGCAAACCATGTACATGCGCATGCCCTACTCCATAATTCTAGTGATAATGATATTTGTTCAAGTTTCAAGACAAATTGCCTTCATATTACATGTAAGAATATCTCCAATTTCTAATTTGCAGTTATAAATGTGGAGAGTTATTACTTCAATCAGTCTGTTAAGAATGAATGAATGACTGAGGCTTAAGACACTTTGGCAGAGAAAAAGCATAGGTGTGAACATGTGTAGAATCAACTGCTTCAGAGGGAACTGCTCCTACCCCTGCTCTTACCCTCTAACACCTAGAAAATCTCTTATCTTTCAAGGGTAAAAAAATAAAAAAGTACCCTTGGACATTTGTACAGGAAGTAAATGTGATGTCAGTCTGTGTTTGGCAGCTGAGAACAACTTCATCTGTCACAATCTGAGGCCTGTCATCACTGGTGGTGACTGAGAGACCAGTGCCTGGTCTGGTGGAAAATGAATTAACATGAGGCAGGTCCAGCAAATGAAGGAAATATTAAAGCTTAATTCAGACTTGCTGGTACTAACCAATATCCTTCCAGTATTAACCAATACTCTTCATCTACAATTTCCTTACTGCTTTTCAAGGTTTTCTGTGTTTCCTGGAGTGCTGGGTCCTGTTATCTAGCATCCATGTTCCCTTGTTACCAGAGAGTGAAATACTGATGCTTACCTCTCAACTAAATTCTTAGAAAGTTCTTGTGACAAATGACATAAACTTAGAGAATTGTATTCATTTTAATCCCATAAAAGACTTTTTCCCACTGCAGAGAATTATCTGGGCCATCATGCTTGCACTTTTGTTCTCTGGAGCCTCCTCTTTTAGCTGGGGAGCAAAGGAGCATGAGGCAGAAAGCAAAGAAAGTTGAGGCAGAGTGTACAGGCACACAGGAAGGTTAGCTGGGCAGCTGAGCAGGCTTGTCACTGTGCCTCTGCAGAGACAAGGAAATACACCTTCCTAAACTGATGTGGTTTCTGAGATGCTCGGGAATAGGCAGGAAAGAGGTGCTGTTCTCATGTTATTTAGGGCAATCTTGTGGTTTCTGCTCAAGGTGGAGGGAACACAAGCAGCTGTCACCCTCTTCTCAGCTCTTTTTCTAGACAGTTTACTGGAGAATAATAGAGGAGAAAGGGAGGAAACAATGCTGCATTCTGCCTGAGATATCTCAATTCCCAGTATTTGTGACTTGATCACTGTGCGTGGTTTATTTGTGTTCTCCTTTGCTTAACCTGCACACCTTGTAATGTGTTCTGTCTTCTAAATGGAAACTCTGCTCATCCCATCTGAAAATTCCTAAGGCAAAGGCTAGAAGGATTGCTAAAGCTGACCTTTTCTTCAATCCAAAAGAGGTATCTCGAAGTTAAGGCTGATGCAAATAAAGAAGGTAGGGAAAGGATGCTGCTTTGGCTTGTGCCTATTCTGTCAAAGGCATCATCCACTGAGGCTGTCAAATTGGCTCTTTTTTTTTTTGACTTTTTTAATCTATAGTTTATACTAAAAACAAGTCTATTTTAGCTGTCTAAAATAAATAAATAAATAAGGAAGTTGGAACATAACAGGAAGCCCGCAGTGCGTGCAACTAACCAAACCTCAATATTACAGTCTGCTTAAATCCAATGAACTTCAAAGAGCATAAGAAAATGTTTCCATTTTTATTCTTTTTATTTTGGGGAAACAGGTGGGAGGTTAAATATTCTATTTCATTAGTACTTAGGGATTAAAAAAAAAAAGGAAGACTTTCACTTTTTAATTTAATAAGTCAGGAGAGTGGTATGTGAAGAAACAATTATTTTTTCCCATCTATTGTGTTAGGAGTCCCAGACAGAGAGTGATGCTGTGACTATAGTGTTTGTTGTGCTGCCTCTGGGTACAGAGGTTAATATAGAGAAAGCAAATTTCTCTTTTAAATCTTGGGACTTGGAAAACATTTGCAATCTAAAAGAGCTGTTGTTACCATGCTGGGAGGCCCTAGGGCTTCCAAACCCTAGGATTATTGTTTCCATTTGATTTTGGTAGAGGTGACCTAGTTAGGCAAGGGAGCCCTGGGAACTTAATGTACAAGGAGAAGCTTTCCTGCTGGGTTTTCTGTGTGACATGAGCATGGCTAGTTCCTTGCATCACTGGGTCTTGTTTTCTGCTGACTTTCATCCAACTGGAGGGCAGGGGTTTCTGGATTTTCTCTGCTCTCCTAAGTGGGAGGGGCTTTCAAACAAGCTCTCCTTGTCACATGAAGATCTGCTGGTTGTTCTGTGAGTTGATGGAGAACACCCAGGTTTCAAGTGGGAACTGCTTGACCAGCCTGGGGTTTGTAATTATAAAGGTTTTCAGCATCTTTCCCCATTCCAGGTAGTTTCTAAAAGAAATAAGGGAAAAAGATCCAACAAAAATACCCGAAAAAATAATTTCTGATTATTATTTTATAATCATTTATTAAGTGTTAAATTAAACTCTATTAAGTGTTATACTTAAGATGATTTATTCAGAAGACAAATAAATGGAAAGAAAAAGGGGTTTAATACAGCTGTCATGACAGTAAAAATGCAATGAAATGTAAAAGTAAAAAAAGTAAAAATGAAACTCCCAGAGTTTCATTACACAGCCCTCCATAAATAAGCAATTAAATACCATGTGTGTAGGGGAGAAATCCTTATTTTTAGTTTTGGGGTTTTTTTCTTTAGAAGATAGTCCTAAGTTTATTTTATACATTTATTTTATTGAATTATATTCACTTCAGTTTAATTCTTGATGATCTGCCAAGGCATTGTGGAAAATCTTTCAATTAACAAACAGCAGGTTGCTCAGCCAAGACCATTATTTTTCTTGAAAAGCAAGTTTTAAATAGATTCTTTATAGAGGCTTGATATTTTTTTAACCTTTTATAGTAGCAGTTTATTAACTTGTTTGAGCAAAAATAAAGAAAAGAGAGGAAAACCAAGTTTTCCTAATGATTTTTTTTTTTTTTAAGTGGTGTGGTTTTTGTAGAAGAGAGCACATTTCCTGCTCAGGAAAAAAGAAGAATATTTTTTGCTCTTGCATCAGTACAGTGTTCCCTTGCAGCTGTTCCTGTCTCCCTGTGGGGAATGCAATAAGCTGCAATTAAATGCAGGTGCTTGGAAGCAGGAGTGCCCTTGCTCTGTTTAACAATCTGAGGCAACAAACACAAGAACCAGAGAGACAGGAATCTACCTTCTGTTTAATGGGGCATGAACACTTTTTCTTGGCACCAAGATAAGTGTCTACCTTTTTTTAAAAGTGTGTTTCTGGTTTTCCCTTGGTGAAAAGACAGAGGCCTTCCTCTTGTATATTAGTTCACTGCTAGGAGAGAAAAACTAAACAAAACCATATGCTGTGAGGGGAAAACAGCAGTTGCTAGGCAGAGGAAAATCTCCTGCCTTTGTAGCATAACACCATTCATTTTCTTTTCCTATAAGGTGGGGAAGGAGGGAGAAATGTCCCCCCCTCCTTTTTTTTTTTTTTTTTTTTCTTCAAGGGAACAATATACAGGTATCTCTTAAACTAGAATGCAGGTTGTTTTAACTTTGTGTTGGGGAGATACCTGGGTACAACTCCTTGGAACAAAATTGTGGTCGGGAGCAGGCAGCAACTCAGGTGTTGTGTTCCAGGCTGTGAGTGGAGGCTTCTGGAAGAGCTGGGAGTCCCATGTCAGCAGAAAGGTAAGCCCTGCTGTTTGGAGTGAGGTGGGTGAAGGCAGCTACACTGACAGCTGGGCACAGATAAATTGCTCCTTCAAACTCTTGAGCTCTCAGACAGATGCTCCAGTGAAATCTTGGTAACTTTAGCCCAGAAATTGTGTCTTGCCCTGAACAAATACCTGTTTGTTTTTGTACAGTGTAGATCCCAGGCTGACACTTATCTGCTGATGCTGACCTTCATTAACAGTAAGACAGAGGTGTAACATCCCAATTTAGGTTTGAACCTTTGTGATCAGCTCTCACATCCATAAATTTTATTTCTCAACCCAAATGCTGTTGGTTTCCCCACGACCACATGATGCACATCTCTGCCCTGCCCACCCCCCTTGACTCCCCTCACCGGTGCGGGTGTGGCACTCCTGGCAGCATCACACATCTCTGAGCCACAGCTGGGTGGGTGGTTCTCACTTTGTCCACAGCTGGTACCAAGCCAAAAAAGACACCTGCTTCAGTCTTCTTGATGCTCTTAGACTTCTGTCAAGCTTAGTTGCAATACATCACCGTTTATAGGGAAATGAGCATATTTACCCTTTTATATAATGATTATAAATGCCATGATTGATTAAGAAAATATGCTTGTGGGAAAGCAGAATGTTTGTACTGAGCAGTTTTCTGCCAAGGGCTCTTTCCTCATCAGGTGCTACAGATGTACCCTTTTTTTGGTAAAATGTGTGCAGTACTGTGACGCTTGTAAAGTGCCATGGAAGTTGCGTACAACTGAAAGATTATCTGTAGTGAGACACCTTGATGCAAGTTTATAGCCTAGAATTGTTAAGTAGGATATGAGTTATGCCTCAGTTTCAAAGACAATTCCTTCCAGTGACTCGTGAGATTTACAGAGCAGATTTACTGTGGGTCTTCAAGCAAGCTGTGAAGCAAAAATTTTATTTCCTGAAAAACAAAACCAAGAATGGAGCTCTTAAAGTCTTTCAGGCTTAAATTTTTATTTTTTATCTTTGAAAGTTCAGGCTTTGGGATGGTCTCATCCTTTGGAAAATATATGATGATAATCTCTAATTGCAAATGAGATTCTAATTAGCATCTATTGGCTCTGGATCAAATGCACACACGTTAGAGGTTCAGCTGATAGTTGGTAGGTTATGAGCTTGGTGCCGTTTGGGATTCAGTTGCCTAAATAGGTAGAAAGCTTAGAGTATTCAAGAAATCACTGCAGAGTTGACAAATGAAACAAGACACACATTTTGGAAAAGCAGATGAAGGCAGTCAGGATGGTACTTGACAGCTAAAATGACGATAACCAAATATGTTTGCTCTGAATCCTACACATGATGCCTGAGTCCTAACTCTCTTTTTAAGATCTCTCATTTTATATGGAGCCAAAGATCATGATGTCTGTTGCACCAAGCAGTTTTGCTGATTGCCTACAAATTAGGTAGAGACAGCATGCCAACGAATTACTGTTTGGCAACAGTACAATAAACTTGTGGGGAGTTTGTTTTCTGCCTTTAAATTGCATCTCTTGGTGAAATTCATTAAATTACGTTGCTTGAAACTAGTGGGGAGAATTACCCCTGGACAGTGTAAGGTATTTTCATATAGAAACTGTTAATTGTAGTTGTCTTGGTAGCTAGAAAAGATTTTAGATTGGTGTTTAAAGATTTGTAGCATCATCATTATGAATCCTGTCCTTTTGTGTTTGAAAAATAAGGATATTATGGATTTTACCAGGTTGTGTTGCAAAAATATCCTTACTGGTGTGGTTCAGTCAACTATTTGCTTTATGAAGTACAGTTCAGGTTCCAAATATCTTCTCATCCTATCACTATTTAGGTCAAAACTTAATCTGTGTTTACAAGACAGAAGGCACATGGTGTGACTTTTGGGGGTTGTCCTGTGCAGGACCAGGAGCTGGACTCAATGATCCTTGTGGGTCCCTTACAACTCAGGATATTCTGTGACTCTAGGTTTGTCTTTGGAAAGTTTATAGTGCAGTGGAGGTTTCTTTCTTCATGGTGTCTCTACCTTCACAAAACTGTATTTAATAGATGACTTGAACAAGTAGGAAAAGTTGTTTCTACTCCTAAGGTAATGTAAATTTAAGGAGCATTTGCAAGAGTATTCAGTTCTACATAAAACTTAGCAAACCTCATTTTGTTTTACAGGGCAGTGATGGCATTTAGTGTTTCCTGTTTCTGGATTTAGCAACATTTCGAATATAGCAAGAAATAAATTATTCTAGGCCTCTAACAGGCTCTTTTAAGGGTCAGTGAATCCTTCTGCATAGTTTTCCTAATCAGGAGAAAAACGAAAAACCTTCTTTAAAAGATACAGATATAGGAGATGGAAAGGCAGATGTGTACCTTGGGGGACGCAGATAGGAATCAACTGGAGCAGCTGCATCTGTGTCCAGAAAGTTGCATTCTCTATAGACTGCTCAGAGGTGGCTGGTGTGTTAAGTATCTTGTTTTGGAGTGGGATAAGAGGAATTTCCTCTCTTTTGATACACATCTGGCCAGCATTTACTTGCACTTAGCCACAGTAGCCAAGAGAACAGGTGTCAGGCAGTTTTGAATCCTGTGACTTTAAGAGTAATTGTCACAATGCACTCTACATATTCTCTCTGAGAAAGACATTTGTATGCCCGTGAAAGTTGGCAGCTGTGGTGGCTAAATATACTTTTGTTCTTTTATAGGAGGTTTTATCCTCAGGGTGTGTGTACTGGGGTGCTTTTTAACAAGGTAATTAAACAGCAGTATTTTGCTGTAATGGAGATTATCTAATTGGCTACCTATTTAATGACCTACTTTGATATTTAAACTAATTCATACCTATAACCATAGATACAGTGGAAATAAGGGCTGCCCATAATGAGAGACTTGTAAAAGGGATAAGCAAACATGTATTGTTAGGTGCCTTTTCCTCCTCTTTCTCCTGTTGCCTATGGCTTCATGTAAAACATGAAATGTGAAAATAAATAAAGAAGATAACATTAGTTTGGAAGTTAAAAAAGTAAGAATTTCTTCATTTGTATATACCAGTACACTGGTGTTTTTCTATTAAATATGTTATGAGGTTTTTTGTTGGTTCATATACCACATACTGTGCCACCTCCCCACACAGACCCACAACCCTCTCAACTAAAATAAGGAAGAGAAAAACATGATTACAGCTGGAAGAGCTCAATTTTTTTCATAGCACTTTTGAGGCTAAAACATGTTTCAATATTCAAAGCGAGTATTTCAGGAAGTGAATACAATGACATGATGAAATAGACTCCTTCAGGTAGGTGTAAAGTACAAAGAATTGATTGACTCCATGCCCCTAACCTTCAGAGGTCAAAGTTATAAGCCAAGATAACATAACTCTTGAACAAGACTCCAGTAGAAAGTGGAAGAGGCAGGAATGGCTGAATTAAATCTAGAGGTTATGTTCAGGGTTACGAGGCATTCATGGAGTGTTATCACCTTTGTCATTAACGTTTCCAGGAGGAGGTCAGAGGGAATCTGTGACCAGGAATCAAGGACCTCTCTCTCTTTGAGCACAGTGGAAAACAAATCTGAGATGTGCATCTGACTTTTTCACTCGCAGGCCTCCTTCCCTTTAGATGCTGTAACTGATTTTAATAATGTGCACTGGGGACAAGCCCCCTCCCGCAGGTCTCTTTTGCTGCTTGTCACCAGGTAAAGTTGGTTTTACTTAATTTCAGCTGCAGGCTTTTGCTTATTTTTAGAGGAAATGGGATGAAGAGGATTAAAGCCACGTCATCAAGACGACCTTTTCTGGGAACCGCAGACAGTTTTCTGGACACTAAAGCAGCCCAACAGCTGCAGATGGAGATTAAGTAGCACTTGCTGTGCCAGGAAGAGGAGGAAAGGGTAAAAACACTCGTGGTAATGATAACTTAGAAAGAGTTCTTCTCAGTACCAACTTCTTTCAGGCAAAAAATGATAATTTACTTGTTTAAGGACATAATTGCACAAAAGGTTTTTCCTGCCATCTCAGTCCCTTACAGATCACAAAGCTGGTCACAGTATATGTTCACTTTGACATTTCTGAGGTTAAGATCATGCCCTTACTTTTTACTGAAGCTTAAAATCTGAGTTCTGCTCCTCAAAGTCATTCTAGTATGGCACTATTTACTGTGTATCACTGATAAGTAACAAGCAAGCACACAGAAGGTTTCCAGTTAGTGTTATTAAAATTTTGTCCTATTGTTTATTTGTCTTTCCTTAAAATCTCTGTGAGTTCATGATGCTCAATTTTCTTAAGGTGAAAGCCAATGCCAAAGTACCTTCTTTAAAAGATATAAATATAGGAGAAGGAAAGGCAGATGTGTACCTTGGGGGACGCGGATAAGGAATCAACTGGAGCAGCTGCATCTGTGTCCAGAAAGTTGCATTCTCTACAGACTGCTCAGAGGTGGCTGGTGTGTTAAGTATCTTATTTTGGAGTGGGATAAGAGGGATTTCCTCCCTCTTCTTCGTTCTCTTCTCCATCCCTTTTCAGTCAAACTTTGTAGAATATTCCACATATCACATACCACACCTGATGTGTCAGATATATTAAAATGAAAAGTAATAGTGTGATTACTTAAACAGTGCAAATACAATGGTACATGAACTACTTTTGCAATCAGTATACTGATTTAACTGGTAAATAACACTGTGTTTTCCAAAGTTTTAAGAGGCATTGTCAGAGGAAAAAAAGTCATACAGAAACACTCAGATTTATGTCCATGTTGTTAGGTTACATCTAGAATGGGGATGTTTTTGTATCTCTTTAAAGTCTGGCCATTACCTTCATGTCTTAAAGAAAATGCTGAAAAAGACCGCATAACATGATAGAAACTGAAATTCTCGGGATCTCTTCAGGATGAATTTTCAGTTTTAAATTATGGCTTAAAACAGGCCAAATTCTTTCAAAGTGTATCTCCAGTAAAGTGTACTGATTTATGCCACAGATAAGCTTGACTGCAATTATCTAATACCTAACAGGGAATCAGCAGAACTACTTTCAAAACTGTACTGCATAACATACTGTTTTTGCCTTTAGGTTGGTGATTAAACCCTCAGTTCCTTTTCCCCTGTCTGTCTCTGGACTGCTGTGAGATTTCCTATTCAGTGCTATAATTAGGTAAGAAAGAGAGATATTTGGAAAGACTCTGTTGTAATTACACAGAATTAAATGAAGAGATCATGCAAGATCAGTGTTAGGACTTTCCAAGTTGAGCTTGTGCTGCTTGCTCCTGTTACAGAAGAGGTTTTTAATTGATTTCTGGAAAATGGTACCCCAGTACTACAGATCCCAGCTAGAGTCTAACAGAGAATCCAGAAAAATATGCAGAACCTATAGAAAGTCAAGATTGTGGCCAGCACTTTGGCCAGCTTTTCTACTTTGATTCCCTGTTTTCTTATGGTGACTGAGACAAAGCTTTGTTCAGGCTGGTAGCTTTTGCAAAAGGATTGAGCACTGAGAACTTGCTGAGAAATGCACACATGGGAGGATAAGAAAGTGGTGGAAATCCAAATGATAAAATTGTGTTCATGTGTTTGTTTCCCATCATGAGGTAGTAGGTGTTTGAACAAGAAGAAGCTGCTGTCATGGTACAGCAGAAAGGCTTCAAAACATTTGTGTAAAATCAGAAAATATTGTACCTTTTTTTTCCTTTTGTAAGTAGAAAGAATACACTTGTTGCCAGGCCATGGTAAAATTTTGTGCTTTTCAAAGAAACAGAAAAGGATTATTGTGTACTGTAGTGTGAGATATTAAGAAATTGCACCTTAAGTGCCAGAGGTTAATTGCAAAGATTATAATAACACTGTTTTGTTTTGCCATGCTGTAGCATTCTAACTGGGTGCTGGTTTTATCCTTTGGAGTTTTGGGGTAACAACTCATGCAGCCCCTGCAGACAATGGAATATGTAGTGAAAATGCAGCGATCTGCTTACACATGGAACACTTACAACAAAGCAATACCTAGATAGATAACTTATATTTGTAGTCTTATAAGTCCTCTATGCAGTCTTCATAAATGCAACAGGGACTTTATATACAATAAAGTGATAATAGCAATAGAAAAGCAACATAACAAATCTCATTTGAGATATGCAAGGTGAATGTTGAATCAGCAGTTTGCTCTAGACCATTAGATATGTCAGCTGGTGATGGATTGCAATTCAGGTAGAGGTTCTTCATTAGAAATTCTGTCTTCAGACACTAAACAAGAGGCACATAATGGCCCAGTGGGTTAACTTTGTCCACTTGCCTTCTGTTGGCTGAAGCTTTTACTTCTTCATAGCGACGACGTCGTTTCTGTTCTCTGGTTGATGTGAGGAATTTCTTCAGGCAAAGGAGTGTGCTGCCTTATCATCTTTAGTTTTAATGAGTTTGTTACTCATTGAAAAGTGACAGCATAGTAGTCGACTAAGTTCTCTGCTTTCTAAGAGGCATGTTTTCATTATCTCGGTGCTATGGGCAGGGTAGATGTCACTGTTTTAAGCTGTTTTGATTTGCAAGGGCTTTTGTACCATGACATTAATGATACTTTATAAAATGGAAATACATCAGCTGCCACCCCACAAGACTGTATTTGTTTCTTCCGCAGTTACACTGAATTAATAGCTCAGTCAATCAGTCTGAAAAAGAAACCCAAGTCTGTCTTCCTTTGTCACTTCCAAATAATTCATATCTAAAACTAGACATTCTTTGTATTGGTGAATAAAAGATCTTGCACTTTGAATATCATCAGTTTTACTGCTCTCATCATTTCCATGAGTTACTCAGCATTACATCCAACTTTATTTTGGTAATTTCTCCTGATTAACAAAGTCCATTCTATTTTCCTCCCACAGAATTTTTAGCGTTAACAAATTATATTAGTTCCAAGACTCATCCTTGCAGGAGTACTTGAACGACTTTCAGTCCAGTACAAATTACTGTTATTTTTCTTTAGTTAATGCTAATTTACAATTCTTGTACTATAGCTTCTATTTTACAGCTGAACTCATGATTTGTGTTGTAGTGCTATATTGGACATCGAGTAATTTATTTGAATTTAGATTAAATTTATCTTGTTTATAAAACAATTATTGCATTAGTCTGGAACAATCTATTTTCAACCGATTTCAACACAAGTTTACCAAACTTCCATTAACTTAAATGTCTGCATTTATATACAAGTTTTAAAGGATAAAGTTTTGGTCAACTGGGATAAGACTAATGATCTTAAATTTGCTTTTCTTACTTTCTTTTCCTTCTTAAAGAGAGGTACAAGACCTACAATTTTCCTGTTATTATATGCTATATGTTATTTTCTTTAAGAGCATTCCTTATTCCTTGTTTGATCGACTTTAATTTGGGGATTTTTCTCTTATATCAGGATACAGATTCACTATCAGGTATTTCCCCTGCCGTCTTACCTTTAATCATCATCAGTGTCCTTGCCTCTGTGTTAATTACATAAAGGTATGTATTTGGTTTTGGGATCATACCTGATGTTATCTTTAATCTCTGTCATTCTTAGTGAAAGCTATTCTTTATGCTTGGGTCATTTTTTAAGTTTACCCTTTAGGCTTTCCAATAACTCCAGTACCTTCGTAGGGAAAGTTCTGGCACTTCTTTAGCAATTCTCTCCCTGCTTAGAGGGGAGTAAGTAGAAGCACTCTTTCTTTATTTCTCTTTTACTTTTGTCAAGTCATGCTACCTGCAGAGAAACAGAAGTGTGAAGGAGGGGCAAGGAACAGTGGTGAGCCCGTGTGAAATAAAGACTTACAGTTATCACTGTGCTTGCTTGTTGCTGCTTTCTGATATTAAATATGAAGCTCTTAAGGAAAATAATGCCTTCTCTAATTTACTTATGGCAAGAAATCGTTAAAGTAATAGCAAAATATCTGAGGAAAAACTTGCCTGCACATGCAAACTCTCTACAAGGGAAACTTTAAAAAATGCTATTTAAAGTCATCAGTAACAGACTTAAAATTTAAATAGCTAGTTGTCAAGAAAAAATTATGTAGAATCTAAGCAAATCTCAATATCCTACAGGGGTGTCTCAAATATGTGACTGAAAGGAAGGGCTTTTCTGTCTCTGTGGGGGTCAAAAGGTGGAGATAATTTTGGAGAGTCATGTAAGATAATGAATTCTAATATTGAAGTTGTAGAATTAATTATTTGGAGACTATATTGCAGTGGTAATCTCTTTTATTAATTGTACCATCTTTTCTTTTTCTGTGTTTTATATAATATACCTGTTCCCTGAAATGTAAATCTGTAAGAAGGGGAATAATTTGTTCACACCTTGATAACACTGCAGTTGAAATTATTGATGTAATACAACTACTAACCTAGTGTAACAATGACTCCATGATAAAGAAAATGAGGTGACCTCATGAAAAACTCTGAGTTTCAGTACACTTTCAGATTTTCAGATCAGCCACTGCAAGAGGATTTTTGACACTTGTATACTTTTTTTCCGTAGGGTGACTTTGGAGAGATCATTATTTGATTTCATTTGGTGTGTTCAGTAAGGAAAAGCAAAACCAAAGCGACAAAGAACAGGAATGGTGTTAAATAGCCATAGGCATGTTGATCCATACTAAGTATGTGCAAACTGAAACCAGTGTAAGAATAATTTAAAAAGATACAAAGAAAAAAGGACTTGGATGTTCTCACTGCATTCCCCTATTTCTCAACTAGCCAGGAAAAACAGGCTGAACTTTACCCTAAACTGATGCAATTTTACAAATCCCTCTGCCTGCTCAAATTACTTTGGGCTCCCTTAACACTAGACAGAACTGTTTTTAAATCTTCTGTCTCCTTACCAGACTGGGAGCCCCAATGGCCTCAAACGTGTAATGTCATCTTCTGGCTGACAGAACCGGATCTGATCCCAGATATCCCACGACTCTCACTTCTCTGCTATTAAGTTCACATAGTTGCTACCACCACTCTACTTACTATCCCTTTAAATCCAGCCAGCTGTCTGTCAGTCTCAAATTTTAATGCATCTCTGTCTTTCTACTATTTGGTGCATACTACAAAACTGGCTTTCCAGAAAGCTTGCCAACAGTTCAGGTTCTGAAAGACACGGAGAAAACAGATAATAGCAGTGTAAATGCACTATTCAAACAGAACTTACTTTTTTTGGTTGCAGCTTGCTGTTACCTGAAAAGAAATAAAATGTAAAACATGTAAAGTAACACTGCTACGATGAGATATTATTAAGGAATTAATAAGAAAAAGTAAAAAAGTTGTTATGTAGACTTTTTTTAAACATTTAGTATGTAATTCAAATTTCTACAAACAAATCTGGGAATCATGAAATAAGAATGTGCATTTTACCAAGAATATATTACTATTGTCTCTCCAACCATACTTAAAAAAAATTAGTCAGGATACTTTGTCTTAAAATAACATATTGCTTTTCAATAACAATATACCTTGATAGATACAAGTTACTTATGTAAGGGAACCGATAGTGCAATTTGAGCAAATTTTGTATTGTGGTGTAATAGTGCTAACTAATGCAAGACTTTATTTTGCCTTAAAAAAACTACTTCTTAGCAATGATTTCTAAATATTTCATTTTTTTTTCCTCCTTACTGTACAGTTGTTTATCTTTCCCTCCCCTCTTCCCCTTATCTCCTCACTTCCAAAACTAAATCATGACACAGCTACAAGGATGATGGTGCTCATGTAAATGAAAAAATGTATCTGGTTAAACACACTGAGCTTGCTGATGGACCAGATATAGGTTTGGGGAGGTATTTCCTATGCAGATTTTGTGTGGGTTTGTGTGCATGTGAGCAAGATGACTGGAACACAGCAGTAGCTTCAAGCAAGGACCAGTCTGGCAAACAAGCCAGGGGATGGGTTAGAATTTTTCTCTTTTTTTTGGGAAAAAATCAGAAAGTAGGTCTTCTCTCCCCTTGCCAGCGTGTCCCATGTTATGTCAGGAGAGCACAACCCACAGATATTTTGCCAGGACTTGTGTATTTCCACTAAATAGTAGCTGTCCCTGGATTTTTGATTGCTAATTAAATTTGCAGGCGTCTGTCATTTATCTCATGTTCAGAGCTCTTCATCAGCCTTTCACCTGGCATCACAGCCAGTTGCTTGGGAAACAATAAGATATAAAATTAGTTCACGTTGAAAGACTGGCCTTGTTGCTGGTGTGATCTTATCAGGCAGTATTGACTGATCACTTAGAAGGCAAAATTACTGGCAGCTTCTGCACAGTTAACATGCTTCTATGTGGCCAACTTATTGCTGGGCTGGAACACCCAAGCTGCATTTTGAAAAGGTACGTCAGAAAACTGTAGAGCAGCCTGTTACCCAAGCAAATGAGTCCTCTGAGTACCTCTGTGATGTTGACTGACAGTTTTGCTCTTGACAACTCACACAGAGATTTTTGCAGCATAATGAAATGGGCATACATCTTTCATTTTTTGCACTGAAGTTTGAGTTCATCTGTTGGGATAGTGTTCAAACAGCATTCAGCTCTGTAGCACCATAATGCCTTTTGATTCGTTGATATAAAGACAGAAAATGGGATACATAATGAGCTAGTTTATTGTAAAGAAATACTGTTACATTTTTCCTCTTTAAAACCTCTTAAAGGTTTTTTACGTCTTTTAGATTGTAACATTTTTAGCATATAGCAAAGATATTACTGGGCAGTAAAGAACACAACCTAAATTGTTGCCAGTAGGTCGTGCATGTTGTTTTGTAGATGACCAGATTTCTGTCTTCAGCAAAAGGTAACCATCATTACACTTCAGCCTATCTTTCAAAGCTAGTATTAACAAACCAGGTCCCATATTTAGTGTTGATTATATTCTGCCTTCAAAGCAGAGGACAGATAAAATTGTAGAGATCAAAACATTAATAAGTGTGGTTATGAATTCTGAAGCATCATTCTAAGTGTTTATCCATGTATATCAAACAGGGTGAATGGACCTTGACAAGGCTGAATCTGTGCTTCACTTGGCAGAAATAACATATTTTTTTATATTCTGCTATGGGTGGTGCCTTGTGATTTGTTTGGGGTGGGATGTGCTTGGGAGGAGGCAGGAGATTTTCTGCCCCCTTGTCAAGTTGGAGGCTGTCAAGGAACCAGATCTCCATTGGAAATGTGGCGAGCTGTGGAGAATGCACATGCCAACATGAAATATCAAAAAACTGCATGCTGTTCTCTGATCTTGACTTCACAAGACAGCTGGGAAAGCACTTTTTTACACTTTAGTTTTACCCAGTCAGAAAGTATTTGCCAGTATGGCAGCACAGTACACGAAAAGGACCTTATTAATTCAGGCATCTAGTTTAAAGAGAGGTAGACCCTAATATGTATGTGATATAATGACCACTTGCGCTGCTCCTGAAGTGTTACCCTTGAGCAACAGAAATTAAAATTCATCACTGCGGAAGAAAGTGTGTCACAATGGATATCAGATATCTGAGCGTGGTGGGATAGCGAGACCAGTTTGGAAAAGGCTCCTATTTCATTATTTCTCTGCCTTCATAATTCCCTTACATCTTTTATGAGGGCTCATGCATGAATTCAGAAATAGGTTTTGAGACAGACAGACTGTCAGTCTCCCTCCACCTCAATCTCACAAACCACAAGCCGTTTGAGAGCTGGACTGCTTTTTACTTGAGGAGGTAGAAATTGATAAGATTTAGATCAAGCAGAAAAAAAAGGAGAGTGTCTGTGTGGGGAACACCCAAATCCTCACAGGGCTACTTGCTGCCAGCATGAATCCAAGAAATTTTCTTATGCTCAGAACAGGCTGGTAATGTATAATAGTTCCGTGGTCCTTGAATAAGTAGGAAAGGAATTGATTGTGCAGTTTTTACTTACAGAACATTTTCAAACAAAGTGTTTGTTTGCTGAACCACCTATTTGTATCCATCTCTGGGTACATAAGTGTATTTCATTTTCAGGAAGCACCAGAGGGGGGCAAATAATGTACTCCATAGCCGAGCTGGCAAATGTTAAGCATCTCTTTTAGCTGTATTATGGCTTGGCTTGTATGTCTGTAGTCAGACATTGTGAAGCAACAGCTGTGCAGCTGCTTCTTTCTGTTAACAGCAATAACAAGTTTGTGCCAGGTGGGATAAGTGGCTGAACTCTTGACTCCAGTGTGATAGGTAAGATAAAGAATTCCTCTAACGGTTGTGGTTTGCAGCTTGGATCCTTCTCTCCTTGTCTTGAATTAAAACCTGGTCCTTTGTGCCTCACAGGCAACTAAAGGTAAGGTGTAGAGCACCACCCATGTGCCAGGTAGTAGAGTGGCTGCCCTGGTGGTGCTGCCAAGGTGCAGCCCCCACAGCTCTCTTCCAGCCGTGCCAAAGGGGTGCAGTGAGGGAGTGTTGTCCCCTGTTTTCTGAACTTCCAGTGGTGACTGGGAATCCACACCAGAGCCAAGGGTCAAGCTGTGCTGAAATTTGTGTAACCACAAAAAAGGCCCTTGTCCTGAGGGAATCACAGTGTAGTCTGGAGAAAAATAGCACCTGATCTTTCATTTTGCTTTTAGCTGTTGCTGTTGAGTTATGCCACCAGTAACATCACTGGCTGTTCATACAGAATTGAATATGAGATCCGTAAAATCTTTACATGTCTATTCTTGAATTGTTTTGGTTAGTCTCACAGTTCCAGGTCAAAATGCTCAGTTCTCCTTGAAAATGTCTCTGTACCCAAACTTCTGTTATAAAAATGTGTAAGGATGGTTTGGTTAAGATTTGATGTTTTAGCTTTCAAATGCGGAAGCAAAAATGAAAGATCCCTTGTTCCTGGGGTGGTTCATTGAAACCTCTGAGTGTCTGGGATTATTTTTACTGTGCAAGAGTTAAGAGAAAAAATAATGCTTCAGGTATTTATTTTGATGTTAATTATCTGGTTCTGACAAGGGCTGGCCGTTCATTTCGTGGCATTTCTCTGGCAGGAGCTAACTTAATGATTCTCTCCTCTGCTTTTGGTAAGTCTCCAGTAGCTGTCAGCAAGGAATGGATACATTTTCCTTGCTCTGGCTGGGAGGTGTGCACGTGTGTCTGTGTTCTTTGGTGTATTAAACAGTCTTTCCTAGGAGTGTTGAGACAAGTTGTCTGTAGCTGGTAGCATTCCTATTGATAACTTCCCTAAAAAATTAATTAGATTTTGGCCTGTGTTTCACAGATCAGTAGAAAAAATGTGGGTTTTTTTGGTTTTTTGTGTTTTTTTTTTGGCTTATTTTCCTGCCTACATAGATCTGTGAATTATAAATTAACAATTTTTACAGATGATGCATGTGGACTATTTCAGTCATCACAAAAGACTGCTTGTATCATCATTATCTTGTACCTTTTCCTTTCTTTAAGATATATAAGGAAATTATTAAAAAAAGATTTAGAGGTCTTTTGGGAAAACATGACACAATATCTTGTTTTTACATGAAAAAAGTGGAAAACAACAAAAAAATACCAAAAACAATTAAAGTTTTGTATTGGATCGCTCTGTGGACCTGAAAGGATTTTGATGCATATATGAATGATAGAAATGTGACTGAATAATCATGTCACACTTGGATTCAAGTTGATTCAATGTTATTTATTTTTATCACAAGATCTTTGGCATCTTTGAATGGACACAAACACACAGAAGGGGTGTTTTTTTGCTTTGTTTTTAACAGTTAGCTCTTTAAATACTTACTTCTTTCCCTTAATTATGCACTATTCTGCCCAGTATTATAAGCTTCGGACAACTACTTATTAAAGTTCTGTGTAATTATTCTGAAAAAGTAGATGGAAATATATAAGGAAGTATATAGGTTGTATGACTATATGTCAAGAATTTTGTGAGTAATAAGACTTTCAGGAGAATGTATTTTTACATTAAGGTATTTTAGTGTAAAATAGTATATTTATTAAAGTTAGGCTATCCTTAAAACATAATTCAGCAACACATATATGTATACACATACACACAGCATGCACATAACTATTTTCATGTGTATATAAAACTTGAAATCCTCCTCTTAGTAAAATAAGTGATAATCTTGTAGTTTTTGCAGTGGAGGAAATATTTTCCTCCCAAATCTCTAACGTTTCAAGTCAGAGCACAGAAAATGAAAGACATGACTGAGTGTACTAGGAGGCCTAAGGCATGTTCTCTTATGGAAGCACTAACTACTCAGAGTACTTACAGAAATCTATTAGTAGGAAAACATTTAAATGTATCCCCAGATTTGTTATACCTTTTGCCCATTTATTTTCTGCTATAGTCCCAGTCAGAAGGCAAATTGAGAAGTGCCCCATCAAATGAGTTCTCTCTTTTGCCAGTCCTTATCTTTCAGAAGCAAAATCCTTATCAGGGATGGGATCTGTAGAAGCCAGCAGCCATAGGCCATTAGCTCTTCACATGTATATCCTTCAGCTTCACCCCACACAGGCTTTGTAGATAATGACAGTCAAGATAAGCATCTTTCAGTTCTGTGCTTTAATTAATGATCATTTTTGTCATTATCAACTCTCTACTTCATGGGTATATATGAGACCTTTGCTGCCTGTCATCAGTCAAACCCTCTGTATATGTTTTTGCTCACACATGCACTGTGACAGTATTTAATGCAACCCTTAATAACTTCCTATCTTGTCTAAATAATTAATAGACCACTGCATTTAAGAGTCTGTCTAAATGTCGGGTTTTTGTGAGTCCTTTTTAATAGTTAAAAATACAGCTCTCCCCTGGAATAAAGGACCTCTGTATGTCATAACAGGGCAAAATGCTTACCACCTATTAAACTGATCAGCTGTTACATCAGAACTGCTGTTTAGGATCATTTTGTGCTGAGTGTTGCAAGATCTGTGATGAAAGTACACAAAAGTCCCTGAATGTTTGTTTTATTTTTGAACTTTATCAATTTTCTACCTACCCCTTTCAATTAGACTTGTTGACGCTCTTGTGGTCATAGTCACTGCTCTCAAAACGTTTTGAATCCTGAGATGAGACAGAATACTAACCAGTTCATTCTCTATCTTCTCTTTCCTCTGTGATGTACTTAGGTAAAAAAAAAAAAAGGGAAGGAAATCTGCTACTTGTTTCTTTCTGAAGCAACTTGTCAGTTTATTTTTGTGTCTCTGTGTATGCGACTGAAAAGAGAAAAGGAATATTTTATTTGTTCTCTGACAAAAATTGTCCTTTTACTGACATTGGAATTAAGTGTAGAAGTAGTGCAAGACTAACAAAGAAAAATATAAAGCAAAATATTAAGAAAATGGATTTTCCCCATTTGCAATAAATAGTTTACCAAGGAAATATATGAATGCTTTCATTGCAAGGTGAAAATATTTTCACAAAAGTTAAAGTGAAAGGTTTCTAAAATAAAACATGTACTATCCACACGCTGAAACACAGTAAGAAACTTGAATTGTAGTGAGCAGTTTGCACTCTGAAGGATGATGAAGATGGACTTACCTACTTCATTTAGGTAGATGAGAGCTTTTATTTACTGAAGTGAGCCTTAGATCAAGACCTGAACACCTGTATTGTCAGGAGGAACTTAAAATTGCAATAAAAATATCAGCATTTTTAGCAATGAAATAGAGCCAAAGTATTGCAAACATCTATGAAACATTAGAGTAATGACAAATGGGTTATTATATGTCTTCAGAATGGGATTAGTCTTGCACATAAATGGACCGTATGGTAGAAAGTGAAAAGTACATGGGGATCATTTTGCATATAAAAATTAAATATGTATGTAGACACACGTAATAGCAAATATATGTTAATATAGAAATGCATAGATTTCATATAAAGTATGTTTTGAATAATAATATTCTCATAAGAAAGGAATGTAGGAAATTCTGTCTGTTACTTATATAGAAAGCATTATATGGTAAAATCTGCTGCTAAAATAAGCTTGTTAATGAACATGTGTATCAATTATGTAACTTCTGCACTCATTACAGTTTTGAAGATTTAGCTTTCAAAACAAAATGTGTTTCATTTTTTGTGCATTAATAACATTCCCAATGACAGGTAAGCAAGAATGTAAATAGGTATTGAACATTTTTTTTTAATATATATTTTTAGATCAAAAGGTACCAGAGATGATAAACATTTTTTTCATCAAATGTATCTTGGATGTCTCTGTGATTTACAGCAGTGAATGAAACTGTAAATGAGACTGTTCTTGCAAGGAGTTAAAGGATGTGACACCAAATCCTTGGGGTTTCAGTTGATAGATCTCTCTCTTAGAAAAGGTTTCAAGTTCGTAGGCAGCCTGTGGAGCTGGGTTTGCATCTCATTTTGGTTAGTCCATTACAACCACTAAATGGCTCTCTAAACTGCATAGAAGTGCTATTAAAAAGTATGGCAGAATTCTTCTGCAACTTAATGGCTCAAAGGAAGGTTAAATATTTTTTTTTCTGTCTGCACTGATGCTGAACATTTGCTCAACTATTTTCTTTCCATCCCAGTCCTATAGGACTGGCAAGAAGTGGATTTCTGTTTCCAGTACCTCTCTAATCAAGGGAGAAGGCAATGTCCTGTTCTCAAGGCAATAATCTGCCTTACTTTGTTTTATTGTTTTAGATAATCAAATATCTGTGAAATACATTCAATAAAGTCATTGGAGATCAGTCTTCTAGTCACAGAAAAGCACAGGGATAGGTTTTTCTACTGAGTTTGATCTAGAAAATTTAATTTGGTGCCCATTGCTTTGTTGGTTGTGCTATCATCATGTATATTGTTTTGCACGGAGACAGAAAAGAGCAGGGTTTGATATCAGTTAATGTTACCTGGGTGAGTGAAGAGCTATAATTTGTGAGGGTTGGCTCAGTTCACAACAGGGGAAGGACCTGTACCTTATTTCTCATGCTGCAAGGCAATTGGAGCTTAAGTGCTGATTTTGGTATTTGAAAAAAAAGATATTTTGTAATACTATTATTAATGTGATCTGTCCTACCCTGTAATGATTGGGTTAATAGAAAATTATTAACAAATAAGTATTTGAGATTGAAACTGCAAATAGCACCATCTTTACTGTTAATGAACAGCATAGGGATTATTTCATTGTGATATCCAGAAGCTGCTAAAATCTGAATCCATTGAGATTCACAATTATCATTAATGGAATATATTTTCAGGATGGTGGAAAATAGCCGGGCTTTAATAAAATATTAATGGGCAGAAACCCTGGATTAAATATTCATCTTGGTACCTTTGGAGGTTATGTTCTATAGCTACCCTACAGCCCATCAGTAAATAATGATCTAGTGGCAAAACCTTCTGGGACATAGTGTAGCCTAGCACAGAATTGCTGTGTAATGTTAAATCATAGCATTTACATATTTTCTATTTTGTAGAGTAATTACATTGTTTACATGGGAAAAAAAAAAAAGTCTAGTCAGTGCTGATAGTCATCTAAATCACATCTGTAGAGGTAAATTACCAACGTTGAGCTGGAAGCATTTTTAGTATGTGATTCCACCAATACAAGCGAGATCTGACTGGCTGTGCCCTCTACAGCTCCTTGGCACTCTGGGTGCTTGCCTTGCAGAGCCTTCCTGGCCAGCATCTCTGTCAAAGGGAGCTCTGCAGCTCAAAAGAGAAGAAAGAGGCTTCTGGGTGAGTCTTGTTTTAGTAACCATAATAGGAACACTTCAGCATTGCTAAATTGTGAAGGGGTAACTAAACTTCCCATGAAAATAAGGGTGCAGGATTTTTTCTGTCCTGCAGAGATGATGGAAAGTACAGTGTTGAAATTGATTAGTAATAGGAAGTCAGGGCTTTGATATCCCCATTTTTTTAATAAAAAGGATCTTGATTCAAAATTAGTCTTTGATAAGCAAACATTCATAATGATACTGCAGCATCTCATGAGAGTTGTGCTTGAGCTAAAGACTTTGCAACATTTGGAGAACATGGATAAGTAGCAATTTAAATATGGTTTTCAAGATGAATTGTAGCTCCAGAGTCAGGTGATGTGCAGCTTTCTGTGTAGCAAGAGGGAGAGGGACAGAGTGCCTTGGGAAAAATGTGTTTCAAGTAGGCAACCAGACCCCAACTCACAACTTACTCTTCATCTGAGTGCTACCTATCTATTGTGTTAGAAAAAAATTGCCAGTTTGAACACTACACCAAGACAATTCTGTTCTTAGGTGTCAAAGATTATGTGATTAATTTGTATTTAAAAGTCAAAGAGCATAGTCACACTCATTTGAAATTATAATAGTCTGTTATTCAGTCACAAGTTATGGACTGTAAAACATCTGAAGTTATTTGATTTGCAGTGTAGCTAAATTTCTGCCTCTTTTGATTCTTTTTAATGGAAAATAATAATTGTAACTGGTTGTGAAGGTGATGTGCACTAGGGAAGATTCCAGTTCCCCCAAACTGATGCTGCTATATCTCCAAACTATAACACTTCATGAAAGCCAAGTCCTCATAGAGGCTTATGGCATACACATGATTTCCAGTATGGTTCTGGGACACTTCAGAAAAGTGGATAGATAAGAAAAAAAGTCTTTTTTTTCCCTTTGGCTTGCAAAGCAACTAAATCACCATTTTATTTTCTTATGTGAATTTCAATAGTGTGTGAATTGTAAATGACAAGTATCTGAGAGAGATCCGAACGGATGGATGTCTGTTCTTTGTTTTGTTTGTATTCTGGCTTGGGATTTTATGAAAGTGGAGAAGTCTCTTTGTTTGAAAATTGTGGTTAAGTCTCAAGAGGCTTAAGAGAGTTGGAGCTTTATTATGCTAAATGGCTTCTTGTGTATTTCTGTGCTCCGCTTAATGATATTCAGGAAATATTTTTATTTCCTAGGAAATTCATTGAACATCCTCCTGCAGGGTTTAGCTTATTTAACAAGCTAAGTGAGGATGTCCCTTATTTGTGTACATTAAATTCAAAAATCAATATAAGGGAACAACAACAGGTTTTGCAGCTTAAGTTTTGCTGGGCATGACTGGCGCTGACTTTGCGTCAAGCTATTTTGCCTTTTCATATCCAGCAGTTTTCCTTGCTGGAGCCTGGTGCTGAGTGCTGTGCTATGCTCTGTCTTATGTAATGTAGATACATTCTTGTCACACAGGTTCTTCTAACAAGTTCTGATAGCCCTGAGATGGTTCTGTGCTAAACCTGAACTCTGCCATGGGTACTGCATTATGAAGCCATCCAGATCAACAGATGACTGGGACAGGGTTTCTTGCCTAATGGTGGGCTGATAGTGATGGCCAATGTAATATTTATGAGAGAAATTTGAGCAAAGAATCTGAAAAGTGGGAGGTACACTTCACATCTTTTTATAAAGTAATTTTTTTATGAGTATCAGCAGGTGTTGCAGCTTTATAAGCTGTATTGTACTTTTGCGTAATAAAAACATGACTGTAAAAGATATTTTTTATTTCTGGACAGTAAATAATATCTTTGCATTATGAACTACATCAATGCACAATATATGAGGATTTATGATCACAGTAATCTAACTGCTTACAAGGAAGTATATGTGGAAAATTATTGATTTTAATACAACTTGAACTAAATATGAATTGAGTATAAACATGGTGTGTATATGAATATGTATAGATCTGTGTATGTCAGTTTGATTGAATAGGTTCTACTCCTGTGCATATGAAGGAAATAAACACTAAAGCCATAGCTCTATACAACTTTAGCAAATGTGAAACTAAATTTATTTAACTAGTCGTACTGTGAGACTGTTGGAGCAAGAGGAGGTTAATGAAGTTGCGTTACTGACTTATTCACTATGTTCAACACCATCTGACTTAGTTAATGGAAGAAATGTATGCTATAATTCATACCTAAAGGTAAAGGTGCCACTAGCAGATGTGCCTGGTACTTTTGCTTCTGCATCATCAATGTAAAATGGTTGTGCAAAATCTTTGCAATGGCTTAATTTTTCTCCAGGTGACTGCTCTGATTTTAGTTTGCTGATGATTTTACTTTTGCTACAGTGTGAGATTATGCTCAGGAAAATTAGTTGCTGAATTAAGTAACGGTGAAACAAAAATACTTTGAATTACCAACGGCTTCTTATCTTTATGTATGTGCCCATGTATGTATATATAAATGTGACTTTGCAGGAAAGTATAATAGGCTTACTCTGACTTCTCAGAAAACTATTTCATTACTACTTAAAAAGTTCTCTTTATGGTTGTTTTGAAATCTCTTGATAAAATTACAGTTGTACTTACTTTGGCCAGTGTTGAGAGGATAATTCTTGAAAACCTTCTTTGGAAGTTACAATATTGTGCTGTAGTTGCTGTTGACCAAGAGTTATGTAAACAATTGTGTAGGAAGTAAATTGTGAGTAGACTCTTATTTTTTGCTTAACAAAGAAATAATCAGCATCTGGAATCTCAATTTACTTGTTGGATTTTCAATTATTTACTCTAGGAGGTAACATCTTCTAGGCTGTGATTTTTGGGGTGTTTTTCATAGCCATTTATCAGTTCTGCTATCTGTTGGAATTTGACAAATCTAAAGTCTTGGGTAGGTGAAGATATTATTGACCGCAAGAAACTGAGAAAATGTTTATTCGCCTCCTGTGGAAAATTGTCTTTTTGAAGCACTTGGAATTGTTTAACACCCTTATGGAACTCTAGTGGGTGTGCTCAGACAAAGGTCTGTTCACTGGATGCTTTTCTAATTATACTAGCTAAACAGATCTATCAAGTTCCCAGACAAAACAAAATACTCCATTTACATATTACATATATTATATTTATTTATTTAGGAATTTAGCATTTTCAGTGTGTTCTTAAATTGAGTGGAAGAGTGCCAACAAATCAAATATCTGAAATATCTCTGTTTCCTGGGTTTTTTTTCTGTTGTACACCATCTGAATGCTAAGAAAGCCAAGACTTTACATATTCTACTTTTAAATGGCTGTAATTTTCATTTGCTAACTAGCAGAATAACCTTATCTACAGCTTTATCACAGTTAGTTTCAATCCAATTAATCTTCATCAATATTGCCATCCTTCACATCATCCTCTGGAAAACTTAAAAGGAAAATAGCTTAATTAGGAACAGCAGTGGCATTTCACTTTCAGAGAGTTTGAATGTTCAACAATGGTGTGTTGAAACAACAGTCTCCCATTAGAATAATTTATGTGGCAAACACTAAATAAATATGCATTTGGTGGAAGGGCTTTGTCTAACCAATGTATACAGAAAAAAATGTACATAGTGATCTTGACTGAATTTTGATTGTGAATCTGTCCATATTCAGCACTTAGTAACCCAAAGATGGAAAAGGAAATGTGTCTTATAATGCTTAAGGGACATAAAAATTCTTAATGTTATTAAAAAAAGTGTACCTCCCACTTTTCTGATTCTTTGCTCATATGCCAAATTTCTCTAATTAATACTATATCTACCATCACTGTCAACCATCCATTAGGTGAGAAACCCTATCCCAGTCATCTATACAACTGGATGCCTTCATAAAATGCATATTGCAAATAGTTTCATTAACAAAGAATTAACACAAATACTTTCAGAAGCAGGTTTTATGCAGTGATATTAGAGGGGTGTGCTGAAGAATAATATTTAACATTTGCAACTGATTAGTTCAACAATTGCAACTGATTAGCTCAAGTTCCTGATAATCTGATTTGTTAAACTCTGGAATCCTTTTATCAAAAGCAAAGTGATTATGGACAGTTTCCTCCAGCAGCCTCTGTATTGCCAGTAAGTATTGCCTGTATCAACCACACGTCTTTAAAAATACATTGTTAATGCAAATCAGATCTGAGGAAGTTGTGCTGTAAATTGTATACAAGAATGCTCTAAATTATTTCATCTGCTGACTGGATTTATGATGCTTGTGGAGCCTCACATCAAGGGAGGCTTATTGTCATTCTCTCTCCCTTACAGAGAAAGCACGACCATCACCACTTCAAATGTGACCAACCAAAAATGAAGCTAGTTTCCCCCTTTTCTCCCTGGCTACAGCAAGCTGGGTGGATTAATAATTGGTCTTAATAATTATATATAATAATAGGAGTTATGAAACATCTAATCAGAGAATAAAAATCACTTAGCACTTTAGCCATGTATTGAGGAGGAACTGAAATTTCTTGTTTCTGTTACTATTCTTTTAGGAAAAACAGTTTTTTGCCTCCCAGTTTTGTGCTTTTGTACTGTACTGGCTCCTTGTAACTAAGCAGGTCTTCAAGGCCATGTTGGATGGCGCTCTGAGTAACCAGGCCTAGTGAAAGATGTCCCTGCCCACAGCAGAGGGCTTGGAACCAGATGATCTTTAAAGGGCCTTTCAACCCAAGCCATTCTTTAATTCTATGATTCGAAGGAGTTGGATAAGAAGGCAAGTTTTCAGGACATTTTGTTTTGCAAGGGAGAAGGAACGAATTGTGGTCAGTGCTGATGTTGTTTGGCTGGTTACAGGTGCAGGGGTTGGAATAGGAATGCAGCAATAATACAGAAATACCCCAAAAACTGGTCTCGGTTTAGCAGAGATTCAGAATGGCCAGATAATATTTGATACAGGCAGTGTGATAGAAAACACCACTTTCTTTTGTTACCACTTGCAACTTCCAAGGTATTTTCTCTGTTGAACAACACCTATTATCTGAGATTACTCACACTGCTTTCAACACTTTTATTCTGCAAAGTGTGCAGCAAGTAAAGGTCAAATATAATTAGCGGGGGCGGGGGGGGGAAGGTGCTGTTTGTTTTCGTCCTGACCAGAGTTTTTTTTTAATCTGTAATTACGAGCAGAAGGGAGGTAATGTTACAGAATGTATTTCCAATGAAAATTTGATACATAGTGAAAACAATCTTTCACTCTGTAGCAGCAAATTTAAAGGGTGTCTTACACTGTCAAAGTTTCATTCGTTACTGGCCTGGAAATATAAAGTGGCTTCACAATGAGAGAAAACAAACCTCAAGCTTAAATTAAAACCCTAAAAAGCGTGCTAAAACAATTGTACATTTAAACTTTACAAGAGAAAGGAGCTTGAAAATGTATGGAAAGCTCAAGAGAGAGGGGAAGTGCGCTGTGTCATGACTAATGATGCAGAAGCCTTCAAATGCCAGGAACTGTCAGGAACGAATAAAGAACTGTCAGGATTGTGCATTTATTCAATCTTCCTTCTTCATCCTCTCAACCTGGAGGTCTTGGATACTATTGCTTCTTCATATTTTGCTACTCTAAGGCTATTTTATTGGAAGCAGGAGTCTGAGATATCACCTATCCTCTCTGGTTCGTGTTCAGTAGCAAGTACAAATGTGAAGCTCTTGAAACTAATGAGAACAGGGAAATTACAGCAAGAAAATCAGTTAGAGCAAGGCAATAAATAAGTTTCCTGTTTCTGTTACTTATTTCAGTCATGATGGTTACTAGTGGTTGTGTGCATTTTACAACACACTGTGAAGAAATGCTATGAGTAAACAAAATTTGCCAGCAATGTGCATCTATAATTAAGATGATGGGATTCAAAATAAGCAGGCAACTGTCTGGATTTTAATCTCTGTATGTTTGAATAGAGATCTGTGAGCATTCAGTATGGATATAATAACTTGACAGCTTAATGTGCAGAATCCAAATTCTTATTTGCAACTCCAAATACTATTTAGGTGGTGGGGTTTTTTTGTTTTGTTTTTGTTTTTATTGGTTGGTTTGGTTTTGGTTTTTGTGGCTTTTTTTTTTTCATTTTTGAAAATGTGGTACAAGGCATCAAAAAATTCCTACATGAAATGGAAGTGTCAAGAATAGGAATGTGCATGAGTAAGTATCTGTAGTTCTGGATAAAACCTGGAGTTGAAGAAATGTAAAAATAATCATCTACATTTTACCTAACCTCATGGAAGCCAAACCCAAATGGAACTAACTTCTCAAACTCTGAAAACTACTTGGTTTCACCTGAAGTTGATTAAAGGGGTTTATATATTAATGAAAATTGGTTTTAGTTTCAATATTAAAAAAAAAAAGGGAGATACTTTAAACTTAGATTTATATAAATAAAAAAGCATGCCAAACATGTTCTCCATTAAGTATGCTAAGTTATTTTTCAATTTTGTTTTACAAATAAGAATGCATGCACATCTGTTTAAAAATGGTGGAGCTGCCTTTGACTCTTTTTTAAAATAGTGTTTTAATATAAGCACAGTTTTCACCAAGTCTTTATCAAAGAAACACATTTCACTGCTACCAGTTACAAGTTAGTGCTGCATCCATGGCACTTGTTTCAGAATATGTTAAAGTGGTGAAGGTGAAATGTAATTAACATTATGTATCACATAAATGTTTCAATCAATTTAAATTAGTCACTAGGTGGCCGTGTATCACAGATGGAAGTGTATTATTTAACAAGAAGAAAATCCTTATTAATAATGCAGTTCTTAGTCTAATAATGGATTAATATGCATTGTCTGAAATTTATGCATTGTCTGACATGATTATAGTAATGGGTCTGAAAAACATGAGACTTATTCTTTGCCTTCTAAGTATCTGTATCTACAACACTTCCTCAAAAATAGTACTCTATTTTTAGTAGGTATTGGGATCATGGGGAAGGCTTCCTTGAATGAAGACAGAAATTCAGATTTCTTTAGAATAAAACATTCTAGTGTGTGTATATACATACAAACCCACATCTGCAGTATGTTCAGTGTAGGTCCTCATTCTCAGATTACAGTGGGCTTCTTTAAACAGGGGGCTTTAGAAGGTAAGTTGAGGGGATGTTGGGTTGTGTTGATAGAAGTCACTGCTATTTTCTGTTTCCTCACGAGGTGCCTTCTGAAGGACAGGCTCATTACCTCTGAAGCTTTTGCATGTGCTGCCTGTCCTTTTAATGCTGTTAAATGAGTTAATATTTGCTTCATTTGTTTCCCTGGTCATATTTATTCAAGGGAAATTCTTCACCACATGCAGGATGATAAATGTACTCTCTATCTGTAAAACATTTAGTTGATCACCTTTCAGCTAAAAAATTAATGGTCAGGTATCACTCAGGAATTACCAGCTGAAATTCCTATACCTTTAGCAAGTTAGATGCTCTTGTATTTGGTTGATTTTCAGGGATTTGTTCTTTTTCCTAATAAACAAAGAAAGCATAGCATGGACTTTTCATTTGTAAATGTTCTTTTCAGTCTGCCAGCCTCTGCATGTTCAGACTTTTCTGAAAAGGGAAATGTATCACTTTTTGGAGGCAATGAATGTATATTTAATGCAGGATAGATCAGATGGAATTCTTACAGAGATTAGAATTGGGAAAAAACCACACGTTTTCTTAGCTACAAACACAGAAAAATAAATAGAGTTGGGTTAAAATAAATCATGTCATAACTTTGTTACCTAAGGAAAATTGTCAAGTTCTTCTACTTTAGAATGGCAAAAATAGGAGAGACACACTCAGCTACTTGCCCACATTTATTGTATATTTCAGCATTTTGATCTTAAAGCATCTTTTCCTTTTACAAATTATACAAAGTAAATAGAAAAAGGAAATATTTTCTTCAATTTATTTACATTAGGTTATCTGAGAAAGTGAATAGAATTAGCTTGTATGATTTATATGATGCTAGAGGAAAACCAAAAGCTAACCATCAGATCATTTCCAGCTGTGTTTGGCTTTGCTGTTTTGGTTACATATTCCAGAAAAATGCCATTAATCAAAAAATTGCACATTCCACATCGACAAATGTTATCTTTTTAAGCACTGCTAAACACTTTGAAGTATTTGGAAAACTGAGTCCTAGATCCTAAAGGTTATGTGTCATAGGAGAAGGAGAAAATATTCTCTGTCATGCCTGAATGGCAAATAAAGACTTTAAGATGATAATTCTGGAGTTGGATACCTAAACTACTAAGATACATAAACTGTTCATATTTGTAGTCCCAAACTTTTTCACACTCAGTTGTGGTTTAATTTGGCCTTTAGTGACATATAAATATTTACAAAAGGGAAGTAGATGATGTCCCAGATTGAAACCCGATGAAGAAATGGTAGAGAAGGGAACAAATAGTATAGAATACATTTTAAATGCTCACCCTTTTAACAATTAATTGATTTGGCTTTGGGGGATTTTTTTATTTGGTTCTGGGTTTTTTAGTTTTTCTTTGTTTTCAGAGGCACAGTAGCTAAGGTAAAGCATGCCTTGAATCTATCCTCTCCTATGGTATTTAAAAAATCAAATATGTGATGGGCCTGTAAACTATCCTGTACTAAGAATAGGTGGTCAGAGGAGTATTCAAGAAGACTTTTTGTTATGACCAAAACAATTTCATTCAATAAGTCTTTATAGAGACATATTTTGACAGCTGATCATTTCATATGCTGTAGGTAAAATTATTACTTTATCCTAAATAATTTTGCCAGGCTACTGTGAACACACAAAATCTGGAAGAGTTGCAAGAGGGAGAAAAAGGAACAGTTACATTTCTCTAGTTGAGTGCTGTGTGTCGTAGTCATAGTGTGCAGTTTTGGTAAGAGAGAAACGATTCAAATTTTGTGCTAACATGGCTGCATGACTTGGGCAAAAACTTACTAATTTTATAGTGACAGGTAGTCACAGTGATGCTTGTAAACATGTCTAGCATTTAGCTTTATGTTTTAGAGTTGTTCTCCTTTCAGCAATGCATTATTCTGTCTTTGTAAATGCAGTTATATCAGCAAGTTATGACCTAATGTCTAATAATTTTCAAGTAAATTAGTTTATGTTGGTAGGCATATAAGAGACACCTCCAATATCATGACTTTCAACAACTGAACACTCCAATGACAGGATAATACAGGTGAAGAGAACAGGGACTGACAGCTGCTGGTGGTCCCTGGGCACACTGCAGAGCACAAAGCTCTCACTACTCTGCTGAATCTTACACGAAGAGGTAACAAGAATTTTCTTTCTCTCTACTGTATCCATAAGGGAAAGGAGTCTCTGCAAAAGGGCAGATGAGAGTTTTGGATGATTAGGAACCAGATTTGCCAGACCATGCAATGAGTAGTCCAGGAACACTGGCAGGAGGACTGGTTGTATGCTCTGAGCTCCCCCTTAATGTGCAGTATTGACCATCCTCTCCCAAAACTGGACTAGAAACTTCTAATACAAAGCATCACCCTCTGAATCATCTGCTTAGATGCTGGGGAGCACTTCCTTCATCACCCACTGAAATTGTGTGGTAACTCTTAGTAGTGGACACAATATTTAAACATTTAGGTTTTTACTTAAATACTTCAGGCACAGTAGTAGAACAATAAGTGGAATGAGAAATACTCTAGACCTGGGTGAAAATGTAAGGTTCTTCAAATTGCAGGTTCAATACCAGCTACCAAGAAATGCTTGCACAGTGACGTACTGCTAAATAATAGCTTTTATTTTTGGTTCACTGGTACACAAATGCCTTAAATTTCGTTTGCTATCATTAGTGCTATATATGCATACTGTTATTCAGAATCAAGAGGATAAAATGTACTTCGTTCAAGGTAATAAATGTACTGTACATCCATAAAACAGTTAGTTTGCAATTTATGGGGATAAAAACATTAATGTTTAAATACCATTCAGAAAATATCCGCTGGATTTTTTTATAACTTCAGCTACTTACATGCTCTGTATGAATACTTTCATTGTTAAACTAACTCATAATCTTTGTTCAGTCTCTAAATAGTCTGAGAAATAATTACAGCTTGTTATAGCTTTTGAAAGTGAGGACTGGCATAGAAATGTGTGAGGTCAAAAAAGATGTGTGACCATCACCTCCGAAGCCTATACTTTTAAACTCTCGACAAAGAAAGCATTTTAGTTCTGAGTGGTCTCAGCTATTTCCATAAGAAAGAATACGCTGCCTTTAAAGTGAATTGTAAAAGATCAGTAGCTGTTATCTTATGTCCTATTTGTAGCATACAGATAGGATGCTAATGCAGACCCTTCTCGCCATCAGCACCCAGTGTATTCCACAAACTTCAAATAATGCAGGGCAGCTGTTATTGGCACACCAAACTCTTCCATAGAGGTTTTTAAAATTAAACTTTCCAGCCTAAGGGTCTTCCCCGTGTATTTGTTCTCATTAAAACTACCGGAAATGGGAGGGAATAAACATTTCCATTGGCAAGTCACAGTAGAAGTTACTGGATATCCTGGTTTAACAAGGGAGTGGTTTTGTTTACAGCCAGTTAGATTAAGCTTCTATATTTAATTTTAAATCTGTATTTAATAATTTTATTGGTTTTTTTCTCTACAAAATCAATCTAGTGATTGCCAAAGAAATAGTTTTCACCAAAGGAAATGTAGACTTTTCTAAAGTTTGAGAAAGACAGAGCTCAATCCTTGCTTATACAGATAAGTTTATATAAACCACATAACATATGAAGCTGTTAATATTCAAGGATTATTAGCATAAATCCCTTTATAAAGCAGCCTTACTGTAGCTTTAGAGTGATATTGCAACATTGTTTTTCAATGAGACTGTCCTTGAGAATCAACTAACTCCATTTCACTAAGAGGGTTAATTAAGGTCAAGTTTATAATGGGGTAGGAAGACAAACAGACTGAAGTAGCCGTATATCAGATTGAGATTTCAAGGTCTCTGCAACGCGTTAATAACCAGGAGCTGTCTAATGTGGACAGCGTTGCATATTCTGCAGCAAGAAATCCCTGAAACAGACCTAAAATACCCAGATGCAGTTCCTTCCCCTTAACGTTTGTTTGGCAGTGTTTTTCCAACAGAAACCTCCTGCTGGTCAACCTTGTTTCTGAGGGACTGTACCAGGGCAGAGGGCACAGAGCTGATCAGCAAGCTTTCCTGGCTTTGTCCAAGACGCGGGAAGTTCATGATCCCTGCGTTGCCGTAGCTGCAGCAGGGAACTGAATCTCGCTCTCCTGCACCTCAAGGGTCAGGTGCTCTGTCTTTTGTACTCTGTGTGTGGTGATTCTCTTCTCTTGTGTGCAACTAGAAATTTTATGGGCTCAACCAGCCCTTCTTCCGTGATGCTGCTAACCGGCAGCACCCTGCATGCAAAAGGTTGGGAGCAAGCAGCTGGAGCTGCTGGTGAAAAGATAGAGGCACTATCCCTGTGGCAGAGCAGGAGCCTGTGCCTCCCCTGGTGATGGATAACAAACCATGTGTCAGTGGACCACTCTGGTCAAGCCCTTGGTGCTGCTTCTGTTCTTGAAATACATGAAGAAAAACAGTATGGAGGGAAGTTTAGGTGCTGTGAAACTGCAAGAAGTGGAGAAGATATATTAAACCCAAAAGGGGAGGGAGATAAAGGAAAGGATGAGTGTAACTTTCCTATTTATGTATGTGTTTTATGTATATGGGTTTTTCTACTCTGGATAAAGTCCCCACCAGTGATCAATATAACTTTCATGGCCCCATCTGTGCAATTACTTGTGTTGAAGGGAGGACTCACCAAATGGATCTCCCATATTTTCAGAGCAGTGCTGAAAATTTAAATTCAGCAGACATCATCAGACTCTCTTCAGTTTCTGGTAATTTATGTTGTGGTATTTTTGCCATTTTTACAATTCTGCAGTAATAAGGATCAAAACATCTAAACTTTTAAATCCAAGCAAATAAGTGTCATGAAAAAATAGAGCTGTCAAGGACAAATGGAGGAGTACTAGTGCTGAGTGGCTTAGCTTTATAAAGCAACTAGAACTCTCTCTTCCTCAAACAAATAGTATTTCCAAGAAGTTCAGGCTGTGACAGCAGCTCTAAGGCAAGATGTTTTATTTCCCTTCAGGGGCACATTTATCAGAGGTTAACATTTTTTTGCATAGAGTAAAGGGAGCTTTTCAGCCATCTTTATGATACAACTTTGTGTTTCACAGAAGTAAGTTGTGTTGTACAATTCCTTTCTTTGTTGTTCCCAACATGTGGACTAAGCTACTCAAAACTTTATCACATCAGGCTCAAGACTTATTGTTCATTTAAATAATCTTGTGAAACATTACACGTGATATGAATGTTTCTTTGCAACAAAAAGAGAGGAATTTAAGGGATTTTCTTTTTACAGACACATTATGGGACCAACTAGGATCCTTAGGTTTGGCTTGTTTTTTATTTCCAAGCTCCCATTCTTCATTCAGTTTTTGAAAATTGAAATATTCAGCAGAATGATTGTGTCTAATTAAGATCCACAGGATGCATCTGTCTGTCATTAAGGTGGCAAATTGTCAGGAGACAAACATTTGACACCAGATTTCTCAGTTTCTATTCTAAGCTGCAGAGAAATAAGAGTGTTGGACTCAGACCTGATTTCTCTTTCCTTTTCTGTCTGTACACTTTGCAATGTGAAATCACAGTATCTTGAGCCACTCCCTGGCTCCTGCTCACTTTATATCCTAATTCATAGAATTGTAGTCCTAGATAATTTTTTCTTGAGCCCAATCCATTTTCTCATTCCTTCACAGCGTGGCGCCCTCCTGAATCCTGGTCTTTCCCTGCACTAAGCCTTCTGAACCTGTCCAGCTCCTGGTCCCATCTGTGTGTAAGTTTGGCTGCTTCCAGCATGCCTGGGAGACAGCAAGGAGGGAAGGAAAAAGAATCTCTGCTTTCAGTTCCAGTGCTTTGTGCCACAGTGGCATCTAGCTGCCGCAGCTACTGTTGAAATTCCACGCAGTCCGTGCAGTCCCGTTTAGGAGCAGGTCAGTGCAGATGGGCTCTTTAGAGAAATCATCTGCCAAAATGCTGAGCATATGTAAAGCGTGATCAAAGTCTTAGCATGGCTTTAGCATTTGCTTATTTCCCCTATCCAGCAGAAGATGAGTCCTTGTAGTGAGAGACAATCCCGAGTGAGTTTCAGGTCTGCGCTTCTCAACTGGAAATGCTAAAGCTTGTCAAGACACTGGCTACGGAATTGTTTGTGTGTTTAAAACAGTATTTCACCCTGGTCTAGTCTTGGAAATAATTTGAGAGGCTTTTTTGCTAAAGCATTCTAAAATATTTTAAAACTAATCAGCACAAAGTTAATTCTCCCAAGTAAAGATTGGGGACTGAGTGCAACGAGCCCTCCCTATAGAAATTAGAAAACATTTCAGCAGCTAAAAGGAGATCCTAAAAATTAAGATTTTTTTCTAATAATAAAGGGGGCTGGTGAGGATTTGCTTGGGATGTTTTCTGTTCCACGCATACTTTTTTGTTCACAATTGTTGTATTCTGTGACTTTACAGCTAAATCTTCATGCAAAATATCTTTTGTTTGTATCCAGACTTTGGCAACATAGGAAACAAGGCAATAAATACAAAGCATGAGTTCCAGAGTTCTGACTTGTAAGGGTTTCTTAGCTTGCCCAGTTTTTGCTAATCAGGAAACCTAATTCTGCAAAACTTGTATTAGCTGGTGCTTGATTTTTCCTGTCAGAGAGAAATTCATCAAGATAATTCAGGCTTCTCATCTACACAAAGCTCTGTACTCCAGGTATGTAACAGTTTGCAGTGCCAGTTTTCACTGAACCTTCAGTCTTCTGCAAGTTTTCTCCTATTCTTAAGTTAATATTTACAAATTTTTTAATGTTTTTCTTTGTAATTCTGTAAAACAGTTCAAGAACTGTTATCACTCTGAGTGCAAAAGGTTGAGAAATACAAATGCCAGTGGAAACATTTTACACTTAAAATAATCTTCAGGGTTAGGTTTTTTTGGTTGTTTGTTTTTTTTTTTTTCCTGTGTCAAATAAATAAGAAAGAAAACTTGACAAATGGACTGTGAAGGAAAAAAGTGCTTTCATTATTGCCATGGCAGACTCTCCTGGCATTTGTCATGGTGGAGGCTGGTGGAACACCCTGTGGGGTATTGTCCTTCCCAGGAAAGTCAGTCACAGGGAACATGCTGAACACAAGGTAACAGGTCATTCTTGTTGAAGTGCATTCTCTGGTGGATTCTGGGACATTTAGTAATTCCTAGTGGTAATAACCTCAGCCAATTAAAAAAAAAAATTAAAAAAGTTCTGTTCATTTTTAATGCAGTGACAATTTTGTGACATTTACTTGACAGGCTCCTTTGATCACGAAGTGAAGCTGGGACTGAGGAAGCCTCAAAACACATTTATGTACCATGCTGCATCCACAGAGACAGGGGGACTGACATTGTACCTTGTCAGAACAATCCTTTGGTATTCTTAACACATGATATTTATGTATTTCTAATTTGTTTTGCAAGAGTTTAGTTTTAATTAAAATTTAAAGATTATGAAATCAATGATTTAGTTTCAGGGCTCTGGAGCGGAATGAGAATTTTTTAATAAGCTTTTACATTTTTTATTGGAGGAAATTAAAGCTACAGTTTACCATGTACCGTGGGCTCTTTTGAAAAAAAAAAAATTTGGAATTACTAAATTAAGACAACATTCAGCTAAGGTTCTGAGTCAAGAGAAACAGCTCTGTCTCTTCACACTGTGTGTAACCTGGCTGTGACCTATTGGATGGTGGAAGTAAGTCTGTAGGAAACAGAAGGGAAGGCTGATGTACAACCTTGCAGTATATATAATTTAGGTGCTTTTCTCCTTTTTGTGAGCCTCTCTCTCTTTGATTTTGCTTCTTTTAATAGATAAAGATGTGTGACAATTAACTCCAGCAGTGTTGGAAACAACTGGCAGAGTAATGGAAGCCATCAAGGCTTCCTTTCCTCTAGGCTGAAGTTCTCTATTGCTTTTCTTAGCTGCACTGAATAAGGTACAAGATTCTGTGTTCTTTCCATTCTGCACCTACAACATGTTGTAGGGGTAGAAATACAACTGAGCAATTGTATTTTCACAAATAATTTCTGTTTGCAGTTTATTATTAGCCCAAGGTTAAGGAAAATAAATAAATAAATCACAGTGTTGCAGCAGGAAGTATTACCAGGTGAATTAGAACTTCATTTTCATATGGAGGCTGTTTAGAATGCTGTGGACTATTTAGAATATGGCTGTGGACTTTGTGAAGCATCTGGCAATAAGCCATCTCATGGTGACAGAAAGATATAAACTTATATCCCAAGTTTGTGTTTGGAAGGGAAGGGGAATTCTACAAATCATATGCAAGTACTCAGCCCTACTGAAAAATGATAAAAGGAAGAACTCTCTCCTAGCATCATAGTATTTCAATTTGATAGGGAGGAGTTTCTTCTAGAAATCATTTTTGGGGCTGTCTGTCTCATAGCTCTTCTTCCTATATGTGTAGGGGTAGGGGAAAGGTGTGAGGATGACAGGAGGAGGATGCAGAGCTGAGGGAAAAAATGGAAAATCATTCTTTCTTCTATATTGGCTCCACATATTGGTTTCATTTGAAAGTCACATTTAACAAGGCAAGAAAAAACGGGCAGAACTCTTTAAACTTCATGGTTACTTATTATGCCTTTAGAGATACGGATGAAGGGAAATCACTGAAGTAGAGAACAGGGTGCAGATCCTCTTGATGGTATTATAGCAAACTTGCTTAAGCAGAGTCAGTGTATACCAACTGCAGATTTGATACCCAACCCTGATTTGTCATTTCTTGTGCTACCAGATTTTTTTTGGTTCCTTTGTTGTTGTTGTTTGGGTGTTTTTTTAATGACTAATATCTACATAAGGATCTTAATGGGCCAGGCTGAAATGAAGGGAGCTATGTTAGGACTGGCAAGTTAGTTTTTAAAGGATTAGCTGCAAGATTAGGGGTGGGGATCTCATCTATTCAAAAATAGTGGAATTAGAGGAAAACCTTTTGAAAAACAGAAGTGGAAGGAAAATTAACAATGATTTCATGATGACGAGGCAGGCTAATATGTAGGAGGGAAATCAAGAGAGCAAATCACTGCAAAAATAACAGGCTTTCAGATTAAACCCTTGATTTATGTATATCTGAGTACAGCAGAAAAAAAAAATCATAAAAGAATGGAGGGAGACCCTAAAGAAGAAGGCTGGAAACGTTGACTATACTCAGAGTGATTTTTGGTAGAATTTTATCTTTAAAACTATACTAAAGGTATTGCTGTTTTGTATGAGTTCCTAGGGAAGCATTATCTGAAAGAAACCAATCCTGTTTGCTGTTTCACTTCTGTTAGGAAATCTGCTGTTTCCCATCATTCTTTATTTTCAGATTATTGTTCCTTTGCATCTCTCTCATGGTTTATTACTAGGAAGTTATCAGGATCAAGATGAGAAAGTGTGCTGCTATTAGACAGGGGTTTTAGTTTGGAATTTTAACCTGTTTGTCTTGCCTGGTTTTATATGTCAAAGATTTGACAAATTATCTAAATTTAAAAAAAAAAGTAAACTCTGAAATGTGAGTGGGAAAGAATTCATGGGTGGATTCTTTTTGCCTCTGTATCGAGGAGTTTCCCTCAGGGCTTTAGAAATTTCAGGCTGAATAATGTGGGTCCTCTGTTCTGAGGTCATCAAGTCATTCTCCTAAGTCACATAAGCCAAGCATATGTTGATAAACCAGTAGATAGATATGTTATCACTTTCAACATTAGTTGAAGCATCCTTTTAAATGGTTTTAGGCTAAAAAGTATGCATGCTCTTAGATGGAAATCTGGAAATCGTTTTTAAGGGATTAAAACTTTCAAATCTTACAGCATAGTCAAACTTGGAGATAGGTTGTTACCAGACAAAACCTTAAAGAAGCAAGCAATACATCCAGATGCTTGCTTCACTCTGGACAGTGTGGTATCAGCATGGCGAGAAAAATCTGCCAGCATCTCCTAACTATGCCCCTAAAAAAAGTTAATGGTTTGAGCTATTGAGTATTGAAACTTTGGGGTTTTTTTCTTCTCACCAATGCAGTGCAAGCCCATTACCAGCAAAACCAACCAGATCAGCTTCTAATGAGGTTTCAAGGGCAGTTGGTTTATGTGCTTCAGGCAACAACATTTTCTCTTTCAGTGGCCAAAGCCCTGCTATGCAATTATTGATCAATGCAATTGGAAAATTGTTTTAAATGAAAGAGGAAAACTAAAAATAATAATCCTAAAAGAAGTTGGGCTGGGGGACTAAGTGAAATGATATCTGTGTTGAAAGCAACAGTGAAACCTTAATTAACTTGGGTGAAGTTCCCTTGAGATTGTTTCCTTGATGTTTTCCTGGTATGCAGGAAACTTGCGCAGGTTCCTTGTGAGTGGATAACCACTGTCCCTGCTGTCAACAAATACCAGTAAGCACAAGGATGATAAGGCCAGGTCCCTGCTACAGTTGTCTGGCATGGGTTCTGCCCAGTGGGGTGCTCTGTTCTCAGGCCCCAATTCAGCAAAGCCCTGGGAGCTGGACTGAGCTGTTGGCACGTCAGGAGTCCCAGCCGTGCTCTAAGTGCTTTGCTGGATGGGTGCCAACGTGCTCAGCTCTCTGAACAAGTGGTCTGCATACAATAAACATAAATTCTACTCTATGGTTTCAGTGTTGATGTTGCTAAGTTCACCTCTTATTTGTAGACTTGTGACTCCAATGATGTTATCAGTCTGCACTCAGAAGAAAAACCTTTCATTCTGGGGCAACCTCAGAAAACATTGGGGCCAGACATACCAGTGTATCACTGGCCTGTCCTAATTGGTTTTTCAGGGGTACAGCATATATGTCCCTGCCCAGGGAATAGCTGATGAACACAGTGAATATTTTTCAAAGAACTTTTTTAACTAATGAAACCAAGCTGATTTTTAAATTTGTTTCCAGTTTTCACAAGGGAAAATCATTGCAGCAGAAAAAGTTGCTTCACACTGCTGCTCATTGCTGATCCCTGGCCAAAAGAAGTCACTAAGTATTGTACAGATGAGTGGGTCTAAAATATGCATCAGCTGAATCATATTGTTAATTTCTTTTTTTTTTTTTTTTTTAAAGCAGAGACCACACTATACTTGTGGGATTGAGCTGGAAACAAGTTCATTAAACTAACAAAATGAGACAGGTATGTAGCAGAACTGTCAGGAGGAGCCAGCATTGATCCAACTCCGTGTCTTACTAATGAAGCCCTGCATTTATGGGGGTAGTACTAAAGGTTTTTAAGGTGATGAACCATTTATGTCATTTTCTCTGATAAGCATTATATTTTGCAAGTTTTAACTACTTGTGTCAATTTGGATATAATGAATCAGGTATGTATGTGAGGCAGGTTAAACAGTCTCATCTTCAAAAATATAGATTTTTTTCTTTTTTTTCTCAGTTGGCTTTGAAAGCTAACACAGAAATTGGCCAGTGAAGTGATAGAAATATTTTCCTGAGTGTTGATTTGTTTGGAGCAGCATCTGAGAGGTAAAACTGTCTCAAGCACCTCTGATTGGAGCTCTTCTTCTGACTCTGAATGAACATGATGAAACTTCACATTTTCAAGCAGCCTGGCCATTTTGTTTGTTTTGTTTCTTGTATGTGTTACAGAATCAAGATCTTCAAGGAAAGGGAGAAAAACAAAAGTCTGAGTATCAGTACATAACAATCAAGAATGTAGGTTGCAAATAATAGCTTCAAAGCATGAAGGAGGACTTAAAGAGCAAGATCCTCATTTTTGTGAGATCCAGCTTGAGACTGATCACAAACCAGAATGCTTGGTAAGATAATTGGTATGGATTTGAAACCTAAAACCTGGATTACTCCAGTTATAATCCTGGGTAGTTTTGGGGTGATTTCACCTGAGTGTTATGATTAAGAGTCTCTGCTCACTTTGAACCCTTCCTTTTTTAATTTCAACATGGGGTCTAGAATAAAAAACTCCAAATGTTGCGTGTTCCTTGTGAAAATCATGCAAATTGCAATTGTCTGCTAAATTAATTAACTGCGTTCATTGGAATAGCATATGAAAAATGAAACATATTTCCAAATCTTAAATAATGGCTGGATCATTCTGAAATTAAAAAAATTAAACAGATACATGGTCATAATCTGCTATTCACCCTGTGAAATTGCATTTGACCTCCATTTGGGTAATTGTATTATGCCTGCCTAAATTTCCATGCACAGTGATTTACAATTGAACATATTATTCTGCTCTTCCTATCATACTGTACTGCATGTTCCTGCTATTTTTTGCAGTGTAGTTATATTTATTTAGAGGATGATTGTATTTTAGTGGGCAGACTCCCATGGCTCCTGTATAGATTTCTTTGGCAAGTGTGTTTTTCATCCCAGTAATTAATACCACGTAAATAATAGATTATTTATATTTATGTACATATACATTTTGCTGTACTTCTGATGAAAGAGAGAGAGGGAAGAAAATTATAGAACATGAAAATTGTTGGGTATTCCTTTCTAAGGATTTCTTCCTGAAACATCCCACAAATTACTTAGTCTTCTTGATCAGCAACAGAGACAGTTTTCCTGAAGCTGGCCTGTGGCTCCAAGCAGTACCTAGGGAATAAAGAGATATTGCTCACTGCCTGAACAGAAGCTCAGCAGTTATCTGACATCAGGCTTCAAACATAATTGCAGGTTTAAACTCATTGAAGAGAGAGGTATTTCATCATGGAGAAAGAAGTGTATGCTCATTTTTTATTTTTAATCAGGCGTTAGCTCTGTAGCTTTATGGTCTAAGAAGAATTCATATCAGATGGGAATAACAGGCAGAGAGGCTAATTTGAGCCTAATAATTTGAGTTCTAAATGTACTCCTGGTTAAGCGTGTAGGAAAATGGATTGCTTAGGAATAGCTGAAGTACAATGTCATAGATTTGTTACAAGCAGACCTTTTCCCCCTGTGTGGATGGAATATTGTATTTTGCAAAAGGGTAGGGACTCAATACAAAAGTCTGGTTAGCTTAGACCCACAAGCTCTGAACTGTACATAATGCCTGCTCTTGGCTGTACCTGGGTTGAACTGTAACGTACTAAATAATGCATATTCCAAGTAAATGTTAGATATGAGTGGCACTGGAACTCTGGAGACCAGTGAAAACAAACAGGATCTTACTTCTTTTATTAGTAAATGTTTGGACATTAATGTGAGAGAGAGAAGTGTTTCTGTTTTCACAGTACCTATGAAACCTTCCTTTGTGTCAACCTGAGCTACCCTTTCTGAAACTATCTATTCAAGGAGTAGGTTACAATTCAGGCATGAGCACGTTCTGATACTTGAAAATTGTAGGAATCTTAATGTTTTCTGTTTGTCTCCTTCTCTTGCACCCCTGCTTTCAGCAAGGTTTATACAAAATACCAAATTCTTGCTTCACTTACTTAAAGAGACTTCAAACCTGGACTCAGACCTGATCTTATTTTCAGGTGCAGGAATTGCATCGTTCCCAAAATTTCCCAAGAAACACATCCAACTCTGCTTGAAATTGAAAATGTCCTCTATTATTGAATGCATAATTTTGGCTAAAGGCCCACCTGAAAATGCAGACTTCACTACTTTAATATCTGAAATGTGTCCCTGAGAATTACAAAAATGCTTAATGACATTAGATTTTGAACTAGAACTATTGTTTTAGCTAGAACATATAAAGTGCATCCTAAATTCCTTAATTTCCTTAATTATCTCCTAATTACAGTCTAATTAATTACTAATTTATCTTAATTTCCTCTGGTAATTTCCTTATTAGCCCCTGTTTTAATATGTTACATTTTTATCCTTTCTCCTTTAATTGGGAAGTAGACTTTATGGTCTTTGCTATGACAAAAGGTATGTTCCTTACCTGCTGTACATTATACCTAAATGTGACTTTGCAGCTAGCATGTTTTCATTAGAAACCTGAATGACCATGCAATTGTCAATCTTGGTGAGAACACAGCAAATTTCTGACAATTTAAAAAAAAAAAAAAAAAGAAAAAAGATAGTGTTTTTGTGGAGACCAAAGTATCCTGAGATATCTTCATGAAATATAGTCAATTCAGTGCTTAGGGCCTCAGTTTCTACTTAGTTATTGTTTCTTCTGTGTCTCATTTAAGTGGATCTTTAGTGAGATTATCTAATTCTTTTGTATTTTAGAAAGTTCTGAAATCAGAATCTGCACATCCCCATGAGTAGATATTCTTCACTTGCACTTTTCTCCAGGCATTTTTTCAGAAATTGTGGTTAACTGTCTCTATTAAAAAGCAAAACAAAAAAATCCCAAACCAAACCCAACCAATAAATATACACACATAATAAGAAAAGCCTATTCCATAGCTTAAGTTTGAAAAACTGTTTTGAAAAATTGTACCTTAATTAAAAGATCAATTTTTTGCCCCTCATTGAAATAACTCACGTTGGAGGTGTAACTCTCAAATGTTTCTGTCTTGCATCCAAATGGGGGAGGAGTATTTCTAAGGGAAGCAAGTGCACAGTTCAAATCAACTTTTGCAATATAACTCGGCAACATTTTAATCAAAAAGGATTCTGTTGTTAGCACAGATGGAAGCAAAGCAGTGGGAACATAAGCTGTCCAGCAGTAGCAGAGCCAGGAAAAGAGAGATCCTCAATTTAACAGTGCTGGCAGAGTGTAGTTCCCTGTAATTGTGCAGGAAGTCTGATGTTGCATACAGGCATAAGTTGGAATTGTTTTATTTTTTTGTAGAAAGTGATTTTAGGAATAGCTTTCGGAGTCCATACCACACAATTGTGAAATAAGTAGACTTATGCTGCTCAACCAGCCAGCTAAAACGACTCAGAAATGTTCCCTCTCCATATGATAGGAAGAGCCATTACTGATTTTATAGAGTGAAGCCTGGAGAAGAAAAGAAGGAGTGATTAAGAGGAGAGAGCAGGAAGAGCTGCAGAAGGGTATTACATCTCCTTATTTACAGTTTATGATAGCGTGACTGAAGGATGGCAACAAAGTCTACAGAGCTGTAGACTGCTGAGACGCTCTTGCCAAGGTTGCATCCGTGGTGAACTGAACCATTACCAACATAACAGTTGTTACTGTCCAGGATGCTTTTTCCACAGGGCCAGGGCATTACCCCAGAGGCAAAGTCCGCAGGCTCACCTTGCGCGGCCAGTGATGATGGATTCAAACTGAAGTAAAATAACCCTGAAACATTCTCCTAAGATGATAACCTCTGCCAGAGAGGACGGTAGCAAACAACTGAGGCTGTGGCATCTCTAACAGCCGCAGCCATTTGCTAATTAAATGTGTGTCAGGCCTCTCACTGTGGCCTGAGGTAAATTAGAGAGGGAGCAGGGGACCTTCAGCTGGCAGCTGGTCCCGTGGCCCTGATCCGCGCCTTCTCCGGAGAAGTGGGGCATCTGCAAGCTTAAGGCTTCCAACAGCGTTCTTCGTAAGACACATTTCTGCAGGCACCTAAACCCAAGGTAGATTTTCTTTCCAGGGGTATAATAGTTTAAAAATCTAAATACACAAAAGCTTGCAGAAGTGGCTGTGAGTTACCCGTTGCTCCTGGGACTTGTTTTAATTCATTGATTCTTAGTGCTCTTAGTATTTCTTTATTTCTTTTGGCTTGCAAGTGCAATCTTATTAGAAAAATGATTGCAAAATTACCATTTCCATTTAATTTCTCGGTTACTTTTGCATCAATGGTTCAAAGATTTTTGGGAATTTTGTTGCTTGTTTACTTCATGAACAAGATTATCTGCTACATCTGTTAAGATGAAAATCTTTCTAAAATCTGGAAATGTGATCTTTATTGGTCTTCTCATCCATGCCAGACAGAAATCACAATTGTTTTTTCTCACCTGATAATATTTTGCAATATTAATCTAGTGGTGGTGTGTGACTAAAAAATTCAGATAATGAAGAAGTGTTTTATTTTCTGGTTGGTTTTGGTTGGTTGGTTGGGGTTTTTTGAGTGTAAGGAGTGTTGTGATTGTCTCCACAAAGCCATCAGTAAGCAGCCACAGGGCTGGGAAATCCAAACAAGTCCCTTTTACTGAGTGCCTTCTCCTTTTGGGGATTAATTCTTGCTAATTCACAAGTCTGAGTCCAGTTCAAGGGAGGAAGACCTGTGAGTAGAACACAGGCTAAATAGCTACTTCCTCAATCATGAACAAACATGACAACTTACTGTCACTGCAACTATTGAAGGTCTTGAGGTTGTAGGAGTCTGCCTTGTGTACTCAACAACTCAAGCTTTAAAAAAGTCTCATCCCTTAGCTCACAGACTGCTTGCTTTCAGCACAGAGCAGCTCACAACAGAAACTAGGCACATGTTTTTAGGCAATCAACTCAAAGGAACTCAAAAGAAAATCTCTGTAGGTGAATATGTATAGAGGAACTTGCTGTTTCCAATGTTGTATGTGGAATTAAAGAAAAGCAGAAAGTTATTCCATTTGCTAAGACAATCAAGTATACCCACATTATATTTTTGTAAGAAAACTTTGGAAAAGGAAGCCCCAAATTCCCTTCTAGAACATAAGTATTTCCTCATATTTGTGTTACTGATGGAGGAAAAGAAACAATGTATTAAGTAAGGGTTTCCCCCCATTTGAGGAACACAGTGCTTTAGAGACACTTTTGTTTTGTGTTTTCCCTGAAGACAGCAGACTTTGGTGTAAGTAAAGGTTCTGGAGTACTTGAATTATCCTCCTGGGCTATCTTTAAATCTAATCTTAGCTAAGCACTTACTAGTTATATGATATAGTCAGAGATTACGGGCCAAATTCTCTTTCAGTTATTCTGCTGAAACCCATTGAAATCAATGTGAGATTGAAGTTGTGTAACAGGGAAGAATTTGGGCTACTGTGTGCAAGAGATAAGAACAGGGCCAATACTATAACAGCCCTTTTCAACAAAAAGAGATTCAAACAAACTTAGGGTCATGTGCTGTCCTTGATGTGCATATAGAGGTTCAAGGGTTCATGTGGGATATGGGACACATATTCGGAAAAATGCTTTTTTACTAGTTCTCAGGTACAGAAGGAATTTGGGTGGAAAAGCATTCAAAATTTAATTAAATTCTCAACTAAGCTTATGAAGCCCTACATTTATTCCGTAGGTGAGCAGCATTTTCAAAGCCACTGAGTGGCACAGTGCAAATGACCCTCCCAAGAAACAGCTGATATTATGACTGTAAGTGATGAGGAGCACGGACAAAGTAAAACTTTGCAGCATAGTGTTGCAACATCTTTTGTGGAAACAATGTGATCCCATCTCCTCTCCCTTCCCTTTCCAAGCCTTACTACAGCACTTCTGAGAAATAGTAATACCTGGTGCTGTCATGGAGTTTCAATCTCTAAATCAATGCACTTGAAAGGGTTATGTGAAAGTAAGAAACTTAGTGTAAACCATTAGTTTGGTCATGGAGGAGAGAGTTCTCACAGCATCATATTTAGTTGGGAGCTAGAGAACTAAATTGGGAGCTAAAGAACTGCCTGAGTTTGATGTTATGCTAGACAGCTCACCTGCTGCTTCCATGTTAAATTCAAACTTGGTGCATTTCTTGTTTGACTGTTTAGGTTTTTGGGATATAGTCATGATTAAAAATGCACCTTATAGTCTTAGGCACTGCTCTCTTTATTCTTGAGTTCCTTTCATCTATTTTTGCAAGCAGTGCATCAAACTTCCCCTTAAATCTACTTTTGTGGACCAGCAGACCTGTGGCCCTGTTTTCTTGATAGTTACCACAGGAGCAGCAAATTAGTCCACCCTGGTACCTCCTAACATGCTTCTGCACTGGAGTTCCTGTGGTTCTTTTTTTATAACTGATGTAGTCATATAGAGACATGTTCAAAATCATAGAATCATAGAATTGTTAGGGATGGGAGGGGCCTTCAAATCATCTAGTTCCAACCCCTTGCCATGGGCAGGGACACCTTCCATTAGACCAGGGTGCTCAGAGTCCCAACCAACCTGGCCTTGAACACTTCCAGGGATGGGGCATCCATAACCTTCCTGGGCAAAATGATGTAGCAGTGCTTTGTGCTGGTAGGTAGATAGTTATATGTTTAAAAGGAGCTGTTTTTTCAGTGGCAGGTGGAACAATCCATAGCATTAAGAAAAAAAATCGTAAAATATTTTAAGGCCCTTGGATGAAAGGGGAGTTTTATAAATGTGAGGTCGTATTATGGTAGTCATTTTATTAAATAACAATAGAAGGTGTCTTTCAGCATAAAATCTGTTCACATGATAAACAGTAGTTGGCAGCCTGCAGTAAGAGCACCATGTGCTGAGATGCTGACAATAATGAATAGCTCTGGAACACCAGCAGAAACCACTGCATTGCATGTGCACGGTGCAGTCTGTGAACAGCCTGCAACAGCTTCATCGAGGGCTGTAAAGATGTGTGTAGAGCTGCAACAGCATAGGAAAAATACAATATAAAGGGAGCAGGCAAACTACAGCTGGAGCTCTTCTTAGAGAATAAATTGGATACATAGTAAAGCACAACTTGTGTTGATTGGCAGCTGACACCAGCTTTCTTAAATTGGATATTATTTGGGATTTTACTGTAGCACTGAACACAGGAAAGAGACTCATGGGTTTGTCAGCATGAATCAGAGGTGGTAAGCCTTTTCAAAGACCTGCCACATTGAAGGGTTTGTTTATTCCCATTTGTACAGATTTTGTTCTGTGAGATGTACCTAAAAATCCTCGTGTTTGACCCCTTTTGTTCATTTGCACCTGTTCTCTGTTTCTTTAATTCTCCAACGAATGCCTGGATTTCTGTAGGGTATTGCTGAGTGTGGAAATGTTACCTTGTTTCCTGAAAGTGAAGCAAGGGTATTTCTTAAGAAAAGTAAAGATCATGCGAGTAGCAGCAAAGCAAATGTAGATAGATGTAGTTGGAAACAAAGAATTCCACATTTAATACAATATTGAGTGTTCGGGTTTTTTTGTTGTTTTGTTCTGTATTGGTGACAACACTGCAACACTACGTTCCAAATTATGAAACCCCAGAAATAGAACCCTCATTACATAGCCTGCTGATCCAGGCAATCATCTGGGTTTTGGGACACTTGTATACATGTTTCTTTCCAATTAACACATTCCAGATGAGGTCCCAGTAGCTGGCCTGAAATCAGCTTGTCATAGATTCAGCAAAATATTTTTCTGTGCAAAGGGGAAAACCTTGGGTAGTCACGGCATAAGGAGATGATATCTTTGAATATCCTGTTAGTTATTACCCACTTGCTTAATATGTACAGCATGAAAGTCTCTAATCTGAATGTGAGATCAAAGGTGTCAATTTTCCTTTTTTTTACACAACTTTGTATTGCTAAATCTAAAGACAGAGAATTAACTGAAAAAATGCTATAATTTAAAGCATTAGCATGTAGTTTTATTTCTTTATAATGTTCTCTGTAATTTTTTTATAATTCATGTTTAATTTGATCTTTTAAATGTTTTTTGTAGTAGCTTTGTTCTGCATCAAAGTTTTGACCAAAATTTTTACATCAATATGTTTGGCTCAAACCAATCACTTTCCTGGTAAATTTAGGAATGGTTTTTTTGATGCAAAATCAGTGCTATATTTATCTCTGCTTTCTTTTAGAAAATTGCATGCCAGAATATGCCACTTGCATAAGTTAGAAGTATGGTCAGATATGTAAAGTCAGAAAACCAATACTGCATGAAAACTTGTAGACATGCCGCCATGTCACAAGAACTACATGGAAGGCTGTGCCCTGGTATAGAAGAATTGAGAGAGAAGGGGGAAAAAGCCATTCATATTTAAGAGGTACACTAACAGAATATACACATTTCCCATTTATCTGGACTAGCACATTTATTGGGCAAGTCAGAGAAGTGCCTTCATATTTTATTGCCATTATTTAATTTCCCTTCTTTTTTCTTTTTGTTTTGTTTTTATCTTGCTTCATAGGGTACATAAAGCAGCTATTCAAGAACAAAACAAAATGAAAACTATGACTTTCCTTTTTCCAACTGGCCCAAGTGTTCTTAAGCCAAGAAATAAAAATATGACTAGACATAATTTTTAAATACAACTCCAAGTACAACTTGAAACTAAAAAGAGTCATTTATCAAGCCACCAAGCCTTTGGGAGACTCAGAGAAATGAGTGAGGATTAAAAAAAATATGTGTGTGTATTTATATATATATATAGTGGTGACAGCTTCTGCCAAAAAGAGATCAAGTTAGATTTGTCTCAGTAAAATTCTGCTTTTCTGTTTTCCTGCATGTTTCTCGTCCACCGATTCTATCAGTCCATTAGTCTTTGTTTCATGGTAGTAATTATATGCCCAGTCTCTTCAAGAATGAGTATGCATCCAACACAGTGGTGCTCATGCTGAGAGTGAATTAATTAAAGCACCAAGACATTCATGCTCAGCAATGAGAACAATTGGCTTGATGCACTCTGATGTAGATTTACTCACAAAGACCTAGGGGCATGCGAAGTAACTGCTGTGAGCATCTACCACAGGTCGGAGCACGCTGCACGTTGTGTGTCTCTGTGCTGAACTTAGACCACCAGTCATACAGCAAGTGGCTCCTTCACCCACATCTGTTCATCCTGTCTCATGAATGGCGATGACAGCTGTCCCCATTATGCTTCGGTGGGGTGAAGTATAGTGAGAACAAATGCCTGGTGAAGACATTATGTGTAGGAGAGAAGGGCAGGTAGGTGTCCAGGAGCCTGGAATAGAAGTAATTCGGATGAAGCTCCTGTCTGACAGCAGGACCTGGAGGAGCGTTACTGCCAAGCCATCTGGGATGGGAATTCGGTAATGAGAGGACACTACTACACCATTCCATCATCTGTGATGATTTCCTGGAAGGTTTAAGTCCTGATATATGAGGAAGTCCAGAACTGTAGCACAGGAGAGTGAGGAGTGGCTGACAGCCTTTGTAAGAATTAAGGCCAGTAAGTAACACTCACTTGCTCTAATGCAATTAGACTGTAACTGCCTAATTGAGTTACCAGTGAAAATTCAGAGGTTTCACTGTGATTATACACAATGTGTGTGCGTGTCACAGTTCATCCATTATTTAGACAGTTATTCTTAGAATCTGGGTTTGTATTAGGTTACTGGGAGCCTGCCTGTGGCCATGTACAGGGGGAAGCAATCAAAAACAGGGGCCTACTGCTGTCCTTGCCAATGTCAGTGAGTTTTGCAAAAGGACTTAAAAAAATAGGGGTAGCATTTAGGTCCTCTGCCACATATTGAAAAATAGAACAGATTGTGTGCAAACTGATCACAGAAGTCTCAGTGTCTCTTATTCCTATTCATCAGCATATGATCTTATCACTTGGTTTCACATGAGCAACATTGCTTTTGATTATATAATTCTTAGAGTTCTTTTGGTTGAAACTATGCAACTTCCCATACGGACACCTTTATTAACTTAGTTCAATATTCCATTGATTTTGTTTTATATGAGAAAGAAATCACATAAAATTGATATGAATTGGATTTAAATTGGATTGCCCATAGATACTGTTGAGTCTACAAATTTGGCAACCTAATAATAACTTCAAGCTCCTTCATTGCCCTCTTTCAAGCTCTGTAATGAGTCAATTGTTTCTCACCCCACTCATCTTGCAGCAAGACTTCCCACAGTTAATTAGAATTAAGTTCAACATCTTTTTATGCCTAACCATGTAAAACCACAGACAAATATTGCCTAAAAGTCAGAAGCACTGTACATATAATTTGCAACTATTAAAATCTATCAGTTGCATTCAGTCTTATTATTGAGGAATTTCTGTTTTGTTTATGTTGAGGATTTTTTTTTCCTATTTGCTGTGTCTTAGTAGGACATTTTTAGAGACTTGATTAATTTTCATAACTTCAGAGAAAGCCTTCTAATTTAGCACAATACAGGTTCAGCATAGCATAACGTGCTGTGATGGAGTCAGCTAGCTTGGAGCTACTGCTCTAAAATTGGCCAATGGCCAGGCTGATTTGCTTCATAAATTAGAGAAAATTAAAGACTTTTGCCCTAGTGGTGCTTATTTGCAAATAGGAGTTGCTGAAACTTAGGGAGATCACATATCTGTCTTTTTTTTTTTTCTTTTTTTTTTTTTTTTGTTTTTGTTCCCTGCAGTAGAGCCCAGAAAAAAGGGACATGGCATCACACCAATATTTCTGCTTATTAGTGACAATCCTGTCCCTAGGAAGACTGTGCTATTGGGCTCATCCATTCATTGGCTTCAAAGCAGATAAAATGGTGCTGTTGCTCTGATATTTAGTAGATTATTGCACAGTAATGTTGTGTCCAGAAAGTTTCTAAGAGGTGAAACACATTCTTTTATAAATATGTGAAAGATGAGGTACTAGAAAAGAGATAATTGTTGCCTTGTAACCAGGTGGGCTGTATCTTATTACACCAGAAGCAAGAGCAAGGATATTTTACAGTCTTTTGGTTTTGCCTTTTTGTTGCTGTTCTCCTGAGGGAAACAAAACCATGTGCTAGCAAGCAGAAACTGCCAGTCTAGAAAAAGAAAAGAAAACACCTATGCAGGTGAATAAAGGTGGTATGAGAAAAGTCAGGAGACTTATGTCAATGACAAGACGAAACCAGATGCAGTTGCAAAAAAAAAAAAAAAATCTCCTATGTCCTAAAATGTCCTATCTTGACATGTATCTTCTCTTTCTGCTAGTTAGGCTAATGTCTAAAATACAATGACAGTGAAAAAATATCAGATTAAAAGAAGACCATTTGTTCAAGGAAGCAGTTTGTCAATGGTTACATTGTGTAGTGGGAGAGAGCTAAATAATATGAAGTTATTATTGTTTAACGTTGGACATCAAGATGTGGCACTGTCAGACTCAGGGGCCTGAATGAGATCCACAGCTGCATTATGAAATAAATTATTCTGGTAGCACGGAAGTAGTAGAATTTCACTTTATAAGTCAGATCCCTGTCAGAAGCAGTATGAAAGAATTTACAGGAATTATCATGTCTAGCAACATGTGAAAGAATTTAAAATCTTTCTTTTCTGTTTGTCTATTCAACAAATACACCTGTAGCCTGGGACAGAAAAGAAGACAAAATTACCAGAGGTTGATCTTGCAGAATTTCTATCCAAGATGACAAATAATGCCAGTATATCTTAGAAATAATATTCACTTAATTCAAAATAGTTATCATTTACATCTCTAAAGGCATGTCTGCACACAAGCTGGCTGAAGCCGAACAAGGATCTACATGCAGATCATGCCTTGTGTTGTTACATAACAGGTCAGATTAGATAGTCTTTTCTTGCTTCAAAAATTCTATCCTCCAAATCCAATTTCTGAACTTTGGAAGCAGCTCAGATTTTCTTTTCATATGTAAACTAGGTCTAATTTATCACAGGGTAGTTACAACACATCTGCAATCAATGCCACTACGATAGGATCAGGTTAAATTCAGGTCACTGAATTAAACCATTTCATTGGCTTTGGTTTCTTTGAAGACTATGGGAAGCATTCATATAAAATAATTGAAGTATTAATTACTGCTGTAAAATACACACCTGAACACAGTATAGACTATATTAACGTGGACAATGGAAATGTGACCCCCCACTCAAGGGTTAGATTGGTGACAGCTGTATCTCAAATGGGGTTGCCACTTGTCCCATAGAAAATTATGCTTCTCATAATACATTCTCAAATCCCATATTCTGTTTTGGGGGTGCAAAGACTATTGCTCCATTTTTTCCAATTTTGTAAGAAAAAAAAAAAAGGAGTGAAATCTGACAAAGCGCTGTTACGAAATCTTTCATGTGACCCTGAGATTAGCTCAGTTGGGTAGAGCATGATGCCAATGATGGCAAGGTTGTGGTTTTGATCCCTGTATGGACCATTCACTTATGAGCTGGACTCCATGATCCTTGTGATTCCCTTCCATCTCAAAATATTTTGTGATTTGTTCCTAAGGTATTGCTGCTGCATTCCTTGTTGGATGGGAACACCTGCTTTGTTCCTGAAGGTTGAAGCTGGAGTCAATGTCACCTCAACAGAACTGCTAATGACAGGATCTTCTTTGGGAAAAGCCCCCAGATGAAGATCTGGTGATGTGTATTACAGGATACCTCAATGTTCTTCTGTACATGACAAGGTGAACCACTATTGCAGTATCTCTCTAATCATAGTCTACCACATCTGGCTGATCCAGAAAAATGATAGCCAAGGTTTTTGGAGAGGCCACTCTTGATTTAGGCACTGATTTTCCAGCTGTAGCCAAGGCTTCATAAATCTTTGGGAATGTTTTTTGGGGAATGCAGATGGTGCATTTGCACCATGGCACCGGCATTTATTTTCCTTAACCTTACCAAATTCTTAGTTGTCCCTTCACGAGAGAAAGGGACGTTTTTGTCCAGTATGTTTTTAAATGTCATTCCTGATACTGCAATTTAGCAAACGCAGTGATTGTGGGTTCCAATATCAGTATGACCCAACTGAATGGCACTTTAGTTTCACACACACAGTTGCTGGAGCTACTGTGCTGATGAAGCTCTAGGAGTGGGGGAATGAAAATGCATCCTCCTCTGATACTATTTTCAAAATAAAAAGACCATAAGAGGAGATTTAAACCCTAAGGAGTGTATGCTTTGTGCATTACTCTTGTATTATATTGAATATGAGGCAATTGAAGAGGCAGAACTGTGAGTCCTGAAGGCTGATACTTAACAATGTAATGAAGAAGCTTATTGCCCCAGTGTGTGTGAACAGTTAACTGCAACAGTTTGGTACTTCATCTTCATGGTGATATATCAAATACACTATTATTTTACATAGCTTTGAATAGTAAACTTTATTATGATTATAAATGATAAACATTAACGGATCATTAATCCATATAACAATACTGCATTTTCATAAAACAATTTCAATTCATTCAACATTCTCCCTGAGAACCTTTCTGACACCCTCTACTAGAAAATGACTTTATTTTATTTATCCCTAATCGTTCCACACTTCCTTGGTTCTGCTAATTACTGCTTCAATTCTCAATTGTTTGTTCAGATCACCTTTAACCATAATTCCCATAAATTAAAATACAGCACCAGCTTGTCAGGTTTCAGATGAATGTCTAAATGTATTAAAATAATATAAAATAACGCTCTTGAAGGCTCTACACATGAATCACAAGATGGTATTCTTATAGAATATGGCTATGTTTATGGCTATGCTATGTATAATTACTCAGGCAGTTTTTTTCTTGTCTAAAGTAACCATTGGATTAGTTCATGTCTCCAGATAGCCTAAGATCTGCAGTTAATGATTCTCCTCTTTTGCTGAATTTTAGCAATTTCATTTCTCTAAGCATGGTCTCATCAATAGCTGATCATGAAAATTCTGAGGTCATAAACTGACACAAGGGTTATTGGCTAAAGAGTTAATAAATGAGGTTGTATTGTTTGATCCACTAGTTTTGAAAGCAATGTTCTGTTCTTAGGGGAAAGAAAAAACCCTCAGCCCTGAGGACTCATTTTTTTACCTGTGACTACTATGAAAGTTTTGATTAAAGTCCACGGTTTGTGTTTGGTATCAATTTGGTATCAAAAGTCAGGAAACTGAATTCAATTTATACCTAATGCAACAATTCCTTGCTAAAGAATGAGTAAGTAAACATTGGGACAAATCTTATAGATCCTGAAATATGTAGCATTCATTTGTAAACTAGATTAGCATATTGGACCTACAGTGATATAATAAGGGCTGAAAACTATCCATGCGAGTTTGGACAAAGTCTAATTGTGCAGTATTTCAAAGTCAGCTCTTTTTTTGTGGTTGATTGCAGCCTGAAATAGTGCACATGTGTGTTTTGTTTATTAGGTCAGGATAAAAGTACAGTGAATTATGAACTTGTGCAGTCACGGCTGTGAAGTTACATTTATTAAGTATAAAACAACTCTGTCATTCTTCAGATTCATTTTACCATTTTGTAAACCTGTCCCTAAAGGCACTTAAGCACAGATGCAGCAATTATAGCTTCCTCCACTACATTCCAGCTTCCTGATCCATCTATATTTCTGGGTCTCTCTTCCTCAGAGTTGTGTTTGTTAAAGACTCACTGTATTACTTGCCTTTGGTTGACAGACACTGCTGAAGTTTGACTTGAGTCAGGAGTAGTGTGTTCCCCCCAGTACTGCTTAGGATCCTACTTGCTGCAAGGTCCCACTTACGAAACAATGAGTGCCTGCTTATGGATTGAAGTCCTTCATGTCTGTCACACTGAAATTCTGTTCATAAAGCTGTCTGGAGATTGACTGTGACCCCTTCTGTATAATTTCTATGCATCACTACAGTGATCACTCAATATGAATTACATAAATGGGCATCAACAGTCTCCCAGTAATGTAACAAATTATGTGTATGGAACAAGATATAAACAATTTTATGATTTCTGTAAGTGAATCTGTCAAGAAATGGATTTTCCTCTTTTATGCTAGAGGATCAAAGGCTTGTAATGCTTCTGCATCCCAAAAGTCTGTCAAATTGACATAATTTTATAGCCAGGTTAGGAGAAATATGAATTGCTAGTATTAAGATTTTTTTTTCAATTCATTTTGGTAGAACAAATGCATTCTTACAAACTGCATCTTAATTCTTTATCTTTGAAAATTGACCTAATCTCAAGACAAACTGGTAGCTCTGCAGTGAGATCAAATAGTGATGAATAACAGTAATCTGAACAAGTATATTCTTGATTTTGATTTTGAATTATGATCCAGTGTTCTGAAAGCATCTATGTAAGGAACCATTTGAGTTTGCTTAGTTGAATTATATTTTGTCATTACTGTGAAGCTCTAATTTTATGAGATTTGAATCATATTCTTCTTCACACTTCAGTTTTGAGCCTCTTATTTGGCTTTTTTCTTTTGGAGTTTTCTTTCAATACTCGAAGTTTACTTCACTATTTTTGCAGACAGATATTCTGTAAGACTCACTTTTGAGCCCTTTTGGTGTAAGCTGATTCTCGAGAATTAAAAAAATATTTCAAATATATATGGAAATGCTTTGGTACTTTCCTGCTGTTTGTTAACTTGATCTTCACATTCTGATTGGCAACACTTGAAACATTTAAATAATTGTCATATTTCCGCACTGAAGTATTTCTGTGCTTTAAAAAATGTTTATCCAAAGCATATCTGTGGTAACTTTTTTTTTGTTTTGTTTTGAAGAAAGATGATCATGAATCAGTTACTGGATTCCCTAGGCTTGGATGTCTTGGAACTCAGACACTCTTCTAAACTTTATCAAAGGTTCAAGGACAAAAGCACTTGAAAGAAATCCCATTAAGGAATCAGTGCAAAGTTCCTATGAATCCAAAATTAATACTGCTTGGAATTCAGTCTATTTCTGTAAGATTTGCCCTTCCTTGGAACTGGACATGTTTAGAAATGACAGCCATAAAAGAATCTGTAACCAGTTTCTCTTTTGGTCCAGTTCATGTACGAATCATCTTCGCAGAAATAATCAACTCTCATTAAGTACTTTTCGTGTCTTTGCTTTTCCACATTCAGAAAAAGGCCTTTTTGTGGGCAGTTGACTCAGAGCAGGACAAAGAGTGGCGTACAGAGGCCATGTACATACATTTATTGTACCCATTTAGGCTCCATCCCTATGAATGATCGTCTGTGATATTCCTAAATTATTACTTTGCAGACTGCATACTTAATTTGGCTACTTTTTTGCTCCTGGTGTGTAAAGGATGCAGTAGGCAAGGTGGGTAATGCTGCTCTACCTAAAAATAAAGATTTATGGAAGTGTTTGTAGGAATGTCATTGTTCAATGATAAAGCTCTAATTGTAGAACTCAGTGAACGTTTTACGGGGATTAATTTATCTACTGCATCTACTTTCTTGTTCTGGAAGCAGAACAAGAATAAATTGTCGTTACCATACATTGTGTACTAAAACACAGTCTTTCCATTTACAATGGAAAGACTAAATGATAGAATTACTCTAAGTAAGACACATAAGGAAGTCTAGAAATAAAGATTTGTTTGTGGGCTTTTTTCTGCCTTCCTTTTAAAATTGTAATATATGTGCCTTGCATGGACACTGTAGAATAAGCTGTTTTTAGGATGGTTCTGAATGAGAGAGAAGTAATTTAACATAATAAGAAATACCTGTGCAACTCTTCAAGCTGTTCTATTCAATATAGAGTGTTATAATTCTGCCATATAGGGCACACAAGGAAACGATGAAAATAAAAACTGAATTACGATACAGTGTGATTGCAAATGGACTATGATTTTACAATAGGCATGGTTTTGTGAATCTGAATAGAAATTATATGTAGTCTGATTTTTACAAACCATCATATTAAAATTTTATCATATATTAGAAGAAAAATAGTAAGAGTGCTACACGAATCGGGCAAAGAAAATTTACCAAACAATTATCCAAATACTGGATATTATATTTGTATTCTTTAAAGACTCTTTTGTGCTAATTTATTCTTGTCTTTTTCTGCTACAGAAGTGATTTTAGCAGTTACCTTTTAAAATCAGATATTGAAAATAAGTCTGCAAAGATCAATAAAAAGCTAATTTTTTCAGTATCAAGCAGAATAAAGTGGTTTTGTTCCACCTTTTTTTGTTACCAAATACTGAAATAAAGACTCTGGGTATTTCTTAAGTAGAGGAGTATTTTAGCATCTTCATAAAAAAAGCTGATTCTAAATCCACCTAGATGTGAATGAGGGTGTATTTTGCCTAAATGCTGTTCTTCCTTCAAATTGGAGAAAATTTAAGACTAAGGTGTGTTATGTGCTAAACTTCCATGTAGTACACAGGGAAGATGTTTGTTACTAATTAAGCTTTTGCTTTTATCCAGTCTCCATTTCCTCTGAATATTTACCCACAGCAAGATCTTTTGAGGAACTAAAAAAATATGGTTTTGATTGAGGAAGGGCTTTTAAAAAAGAATCAAAGAAAGCCTTCTTAAAATACATTTAATTGGAGAATATTCACTTTTGCAAAGCAAATCAAGAAACATTGGCATTCTGCCTATAATGCACTTTGTTTTTCCTCTGTAAATAACATTTTCATATAGCATTAACAATCCATTTCCTTTCTCTATGATGATAAATATTTTTCATGTCTGTATTTGGTCTCTTAAAAAAACCCAACAAATAAAACTGAAGTACTGCAGCCATATAAGGCTTGTACATGTTGTGCCTTTGAAGACAAATTCAAGTGGAGTCTAGATTTCTTGGGTCTTAACAGTTTTTTGTTGGCTCATTTGAATTGAAATCTCTGGCATGCTTTGTCTTTGCAAAGTGCATTACCAGGCCACAAGTTTCTGGGGTTGAAGGTCTGTTCCAGCCTTCATAAATCCTAGCATTTTCTGGTTTTTTTCAGTTAAGCCTCTCTTCTTTTTCTTTACTATTATGTAGAGAAATGAAAAATGGAAAATTCTCAGTTTTCTATTCATGTGATCTCTGAGTGCTTTATGTGATGTCTCATTTAAAATTAAGAGAATTTAGAGAGGAAAGTAGAGAACATGAATATTCCAGTGGTTGGAAGAGAGATACGGAGATAGAAAGCAGTTCATTTTTAATTTTTTCATGAGCCTTTAAAATATACTGAGTCTTGTACTGTGTAATACAGTATAGTAAATCATAGTACATCCCCAATGTGTGACCAACGTCTAAGTTGGGGGGGGGGTGTTCCTGTATTTCTTTTCTTTTGAGTTCTGATGGCCAATTTTTAACTAGAAAGAAAGACCTGAACCAGACTGGCACATACTGCAAGGTCAGTCAGTAGCCCAGACGAGTTAGCAAACGCTTCTTTCACAAGTGATGTGTCAGTCCAGATGTAATCTTGAGTTTTCTGTTGGTTTGTCTTTGGTGAACAGCACAGTACGATACTTATTTTTCTCTGGGGAGGAAGGCAACTTGCCATTGATGACAGAGAACTGTACAGCATGGGGATGAATGCCACCACATGGGAGACAAGCCAACAGGCAGGTTACAGGCACAAAATGAACCTGGTGGCATCCTGGCCTGTGTTAGGAATGCTGTGGCTAGCAGGACAAGGGAAG
>VYXB01008942.1:299714-326061 GCA_013397135.1 Pachyramphus minor | reverse complement strand
AAAAAAAGAAAAGGAAAAAAAAAGGTTAGTACAAAAAATTTTCTGAAGTTTTGCCACCTTCATGGCAGGACAGCACTGCCATGGTTTCCCCACACAGCCACTGAGCAGCGGGAGAGTGCCGGTCACAGTTGGCACCTTCCTGACCCCGGAGCCCAGGGCATGGTTTGGCTTCCCCTGTGAATCAGAATAACCACTAGCTGCTCTAATTTCTCTTGGCAGAAAGAACTCCCTGGGGGCATTCCTCTGTTTCCAAATACTTTGTGTTAGTTGGAGGCACTGCTTAAGATACTCTGTGTCTCTGTGTCAAGGGCAGGGAACACATTGCGTAAAGCATTTTGCTCAGAGGCCTGTTAAAGACACCTTTATATCTCTAATGGACTAGAGCAGTGCATGAGGCATTAATCAGAGGACAGGAATGGCTCCCCTTCCTTCTTTCAAGAAATACTAGTAGTATCTCACAGGCCACAGTTTCATTTTCTTACAACATTTCACAAGCCAACTTCAGAACAAGTCACTTATTACTCAGGGACAGTAAAAGATAAGAGCTTCACTGAGGCAATACTTTTACTTCTAGGAAGAGTATCCTCTGTCAGTTCTCATTTTCTCCTTGATTTTGAGCTTGCCAAGGATCAATTCTGGTGAGATCTGAAGGGAATTGTCACGAGAGGTTACTGTGACAGAACTCCCTAAGAAGGTCTCAGAAGGCCTCTGATAGTAGATAGGGGGACATTTTTTACTTCTCTAACAGCTCCTACAAAACAACAGACTCTTCTCCACCACTCCCCAATAATAACCCATGTACTTGTGCAAGGTAGTATAATTTTTCCATACCAGAAACAAAATTAGAGACAAAACAGTGGTGGGTACAGAGCATGGATTATCTCCATGGCAATATTTTATATACTTAGGGAACTACTTTGTCAAGAAAGATGCTAATCCTTTGTTTGTTTGTCTAACAAGATTCCTGAATTTCTATAATGAGCTAATTTTTTGTTATTACTCCTTTTTTTTTCTTCTTTTTTTTTGATATATCCCTTTTCTGCCTCTTCTCTATATCTTTCCTGCTCTGTTAAGTTGACATAATTAATTTTCATCCCATCTTGTATTACTTTCTTGCCTTCAACTATAGGAGAATTTGCAGTCCTCAGCTCCTATATGAGACAACTCTCCTGTGAAGCACCAAATACCTTAGAGTTGTAGAAGGTGGGAGCCCTGAGAACATATTTCCCCTTGGGCTGTCTTTCAGTGGCTTCTGTGCTGTTCTAGTTGGCCCTTGACTGTTAATATCTGTTTAGAAACTGAGAGACTAAATGAACTCATGATGCATAGTAATTTACAACTGTCACTCTGGGTTTTTCCTATTCTTTGTTTTGTAACACTGTTGCCAGTGCTGCTTTACAAAAAAAAAAATCCATAGCGAAGTGTGTCACCTATTGCATTTCCATTTCAAGGAAAGGGCAGAGAGCACTTTCTTATGAGACGGGTTCATCATCAAAGTAATGCACAAAAAAAATGAAAGAAAACTTATAAGAGAATGACAGAAATGTTGGTTGAAAAGAAGGTCAGGCTGAGGAACATTCCTCTCAAACCCTGACTATCCCCAACCCTCGATCAGGCCAGCCAGGGCTTTGTTTGCTGGAGTCTGGAGAGTTTCCAAGGATGGAGTTTGCACTACCTCTAAGGGTAACCCCTTCCAGCCCTGCCCTCCTATCATGATGACGAACTCTTTCCTCCAGCACATTACAGTATCCATCAGTACTAAGAAGAGCTGGCCTGTATTATGTCAGAAGCAGAGTAGCTGCAGGATCTATGACCACCTCCTCTCTGAGCTCAAGTCCAGCTGCTTTAGTCTCTCCTTGCAAGTCTGATACTGTTGCGCTGTTACTGTCGTCAAATCTGCTGGATTTGCTCCAAATTCTCAACATTTCTCTCAAACTGGAGAGTCCAAAAACTGGTGTTTCAGGTGAGCATCAACAAGAACCGAGTTAGAAGGTTATGATAACTGATTTGCTGGCTGTTCTCCCAACATGCATGTGTAGTTTGCCTTGTTGCTATGAGAGCACACTTTGTAGCTCATTTCCAGCTAGGCATCCACAGTGACTGCCGGACAGTTTCCAGTGTGCTGCTTTACAGCAGGCTGGCTTCCAGCCTTTACTGACACACAAGGTTATTCTGCCCTAGATGCAGAACTTTTTGCTTTTCTATGTTGAACTTGAGTTGGCCTGATTCTGAAGCTTTTTAAGGTCCTTCTGGACTGACTGGGTAAATCTCTCTGCTCGGAGACTGAATCTCTGAAACATGTTAAAGTTCAGACTTAGCCAATTTAACCACATTGAATTAAGTTTATCAGAGGAGTGAGTCTCTTCATTGTTATTAGAGACACAAAAAGTAGTTAATTCCTTTCCCCTTGCTAAAAAAATTAGTGTGAAGAAGAATGTACTGCTGAAATATATCTGTGCCTATCTTGAACCATGTGCTCTAACTTGCCTTAATACCCATTCTGTATATTCCCGAAGGCCTGAGTTTTATCTTTCTTATTTGCTGTACTGCAATCAATCCACAAGAGACTAATCAAAAAAAGATTGTTAGTCCAGTTAAAAACAGGCATTCTGGATTCTGGCTGGTGCACTCCAAGTATTACTAGTCTTGTAGGCATAGTTCATTCACAGGCCAATTTATTTCAGAATTGTCTTAAGCATCAGCAATTTGTAAAAGACAGCAGCAGATTCTGCTTGTAATAATTGCATTTTATTTCATTAGTAAACACAAAGCTATTCCTTACTTTCAAATGCAAAAATAAAAACGACACTAAGATCGGGTGGTTTTAGTATTTATATTGACTTAAAAGGTCTATTTCTTGTTTTACTTCATCACTGAATCATTTCAAAATTACTGAAGGCAAAGGTGTTGCACTAGTATAAAATCAATAAGAACAGAGTTAAAAGGGCCATGCTTTCCACATGCAGTGAATGAGAAATGAAAGAGAGGTTTATAATATCATAAACCTTGGAACAGTGTCTGGTAATTATCCCTGCTATGTCTTGCCAGGGAAATGACCACCATCTGCTGCTGCCCACCAGTGCCCTGAAAATACAATCAAGCCCTGAGCACTCACTGGAACTAGGAGCAAACTAATCCTCTCCATTTCAGCTCTCCAGATTACATGTAATTGCATGTAAGATGCAGGCTCAGTCCACACAGATTTTTCAGACTCTGAAGTTGTGAAGATTGAAGTCGATGACATTTGTCCTATCCTCACTGTTCAGCTTCCGCCCTCTGTATTTGTATTTCATTGCTTCTTTTGTTTTTAAATTGCTGGTAAAAAATGGCTTCCTGCTGAGGTTTGGGTGTATTTTCAATGGTTTGTGCATTTAGAACTGGGACTTTTTATGATAGAGAAGCTTAGAGCTCAAGTTAATCTTTTTCTTTATGAAACTGAGATAAAACTACCTTTAAAATAAAGACAATATTTCAAGGTTTTGAGGGGGTTTCAGTAATATACAGACATCTTTACAAGGAATATACAGGAGCTAGAGCATGGTAAGACAAGGTGTGATAAAGAAACGTGCTGAAATAAAAGAATTTACAGTAGGAAGAAATAGCATGGAAAAGTTAGATTACAAGAAGGAGAAGATGAATTAGAAAGGGAGAGAATCTGTAAAGAATGCAGTGCAAACCTAATTCTAGTTTGACTGTTTCTACATGTTTATAACTTTCAATGGAATATAAAAGGGTGTCTTAGCAGATTTTTTTCAGTAAAAAAGGAAGAAGAATAGAAGAAAATTCTAGTTCCTAGCAAGTTCCTACTGCTTCACAGTACAGCAAAGAAATACCAATGCATTCAACCAATAGCTTAAAAACCTAGAGGAATATGGAATTTAAGGAAAAAAATGGGAAAATGAATAGGGCAGGAAGGAAGGAAGCTGCAGAGGGATTCTGCTTTGTTTGCTCTCCCCCATTTCAGATGGATTAAAGAATTATTAAAAATTAAAATGCAGAATCACTCTCAGACAAATCAAGTGAGAATGGCTTTGGCTGAACTGGATAATATCTGGGCCCCCAGGGGCCCAATTCTTCTTCATCCATTTTTGGCTACGATATAAAGGGTCTCTGAATCATTTGGAGTGGCCTGCAGCAGTAATAATGTATTCCTCAGCGCTATGTCACTCACAGACAGAATGCAGGACGAGAAGCAAAACCACTGGAGAGGCTTTTTTTTTTTTTTTTTTCCCCAGCATGAAATGAAGCACTTTGGCTTCTGTGAATGAGAACAGGACTATGGTGACATTAGATACAAATTAGTGATGAAAATAGGGGGCATTTCCCAAGAGACAGCCATCACAATCTTTGATCAGTGTTTGGAGATAAAAAGGGTGCAGGGCTCAAGCTGAACTCAGCTGAATTGTGCAACATGTTTGCAAAATTAGGGTTGTGAATATTTAAGAGGAATGTTGTAAAGTTTTGTTCATTTAATTTTGAAAGTATCATTAGGGATTCAGGTGGAAAATGTTACATTGGTAGACAGTGGTGTTACAAGGAAAAATAAATCCACAGGCTTTTCAGGCAGTAATGGGCACTGAACACACAATTTCCAGTCCGTGACAGAGAAAACACTGTTCCACACATAAATAGGGGGGAAAATAAAGGTTCATGTATCTTACTAAACCATCCCAGTAGCCTGTATCAGGGACTCCTGTGGGTAAGCTTGGGAGAGTGGAAACTCCCCTAACTCCCTTACCTGATTCCCTGGCTGGGTGGCTGTTAGTCAAATGCTCCAGTGCCTGCTGTGGAAAATACAGCCAGTCCTATGGAAGGAAAGCTGGCACCATAGTCACTTCTAGTACTGGGAGGCAGATGCATGGTACAAGGCACGAGGTACTCTCAATGGTATTGGTATTTTGAGACACCTGTTATGTGTCTTAACTGGTTTCCCTGCCCCAGCCTTCATTTTCAAGTCTGTGTTTTCCTTGTAATTATAAAATAATAAAGGAACCTCACAATGATTCTGTGCAATCGTCTTGAGGTTTTAGTCCCAATTCTCAACTCGCAATATTTTTATTTCAGCTTAATTTCCTTCTCTCCGGTGATATTGCTCCCCAGTTACACTGAAACGGGACTTTTTGAACCGTCTCTATGGGTAAGGTATAGATTCAAATTCAGCTAAGCTTTTTTTATTATATTTCGGTTTTAATTTTTTTATTTTTAAATTTTAAAATTTAATAATTATTCTTATATGTGCTGCAGTAGGTACAAGGTAGAATATGGAACCTAACATGGATACAAGACAGATGACTGTAACATACTTCTGTTTCTACCTTTGCCCATAGTGAGTGAAGAATGTCACAATGCATAACTGTGAAGACGAAGGTGTATTATAGTACATTTATCCTTATCCCACTCCAGTGAAACAACTGTGAGAAAGATAAGGATCCTATCCTCATAAGGTATGTAAATGATAAATGTGCTATAATATTTCTTTTCTCTGTGTATTTTTCTCCTTTGATAATGCTGTTGTCTCAAGATCTCTGCCCACGGTATCATTGAGTATATTTTATTGTAATATAAGTTGGTGTGCTATCTTTATAAATGTGTTCACCATATCAGTGTGTTAAATGAAAATGCTGTCATTCTCTTAGTGGGCCAACCAAATGAATAGCATCTGGACAATGCTATTTGATATGCTGAAGCCTAATGATATTTCTTGTTCAGAGTCTGTAGCCATTCAACTTGAAAACAAATAATTAAAATAAATTATACCCTTTGTGTCTGCAAACTAAGGAGAAGAACAAAAATAGCTGTGCAGGAGGGAGGTTAACATGGGGATATCTGTTGACAGCATTATGAAGACCTCAGAGGGATTCCTACATTCAGCTGACTTCAGTGATTTGTGTGAGGAATCCCATGTCAGACTGTTAAGTTTAGCAAACAGAATTTTCAGTAACAGATTTTCAGAAAAATGTGGTTCCCCAGGGGTATTGTGTTCCTCCCAATTACTCAAACATTCAGAGAGACTTTTTCTTCTCTGCTCATGTATGCATGTGTGTCTATGCGTATAGCTCTTGGGTTTGCTTGTTTTCTGTGTTTTTCTGCTTATGTGGTGTTGCACTCAATGTCATGAGAGAGATTTTGTGACCTTTAACACAGCTGTCAGTCAATTCTTATAGGTGCCTGTGCAGATGTGCACCCATTTTTCTGATGGTGACAAGTGACTCTCAGCTGTTATCATTTCATGTCAAAGCTCCTTCTAGTTTCCCTCCTCTGTTTTTTCCCCTTCCTCTGTTTTTTTTCAGTGCTCGGTGAAAACTTCCTGTAGCCTGGAAACTTTAGGTCCCAAATATTATTAATGCTGAAGGCTCTGATATTTAGGCCCCTCTGCTGTGCTGAATAGTTAATGACAATGAAGTTTCTACTGTGAGGAAAATCATCATTAACAACTGAAAACTCTCAGCTTGTGGCAGGGCATCCTTTTTGGTCTTTTCCTTGTGTTCTGATATCTGCCTATTGGCACTCTTCATTTCAGAGGAAGGAGGCAACTGATGTGATGTATGAGTCAAAACAGGGAGAGAATTTTAATAAGGAAAGCAGCATGGGCCAAGTGGCCTTCTCTGTACTTTAATATGCCTGGTGGTCTTGTTGTCTCCAAACGTATCAGACTATAAATGGCTTCATTTTCACCAATCTGCTACTCTTGCAGAAGAGAAAAGAGGCATTAGGCTGTGCTGCCTTGCTGGGCATGGACAGCCCACGTCAGCCCCCTCAGTGTGACAGATGCTGAGGCAGGTCTTGGCTGTCCTGCGCACTGAGCACTTCATCGGGGTGTTTGTAGGAACAACAGGCACCTCGAAGGGCTTATGTCAGCCCCAAAAAGTTTGACCCATTTGTAAACCCTAAAAATCAGTCTTGGAGAGCTAATATATGAATGGACTTTAATGGCTTATCACCCACTGGCAGGGGAAAGGCTGGAGGGACCAGGACAAAAGGGGTTTCAGCGGTCTGCAGAGGAAACTGTGTTTCCACTCTCTCCTCCCTTGCCCCAAAGGATGTCACTGGCTGTGCCAGAGCAGGCAGCCGAGCCTGTCCCCAGCCTCATTACCTGAATACCTGAACAGAAGATATGTCCCACAGAACGTCTGGAAACCAGCCTAATTCAAAATCTGAAAGTTAGTTTGCTGTTGGCCTGCAATCTTTAGATGATCTACATTTCTCTGAATAAGGCTGGTAAAAAGATGTCTTTTTTTCTACCCTGTTCTTCTGTCCTAGATGCTTTCTCAGGAGATCCTAGTCCATAAACAAGAAGTAGAATAATAAAAAGCCAGAGGGAATAGAAGAAAAGTTTTCACAGGGGAAAGAAAAAGTTAATTCAGATTCAAAATAGGAGAAAAGTTTTGTCTGAGTCTTGATTCTTTTAAAATCACTTACTTTCTCTAAACTAATGGTTGGAAATTATGTTTTTTGCATTTAAAAAGGAGGTGGCATTTTAGATTCTGTTCTCCTTAGGGAGAACTATGGTTAGCTTGAACTTGTATCAAACTTTTTTTTGATACAAGTTTCATAATTTTGGGCATATCAATGAACAGTGTCCCACTCAGCAGATGTATCTATCTGCCTCTTTGAATTTGCAATACGCTAAGAACACTTCAGTGGTTCAGTTATAAAAGTAGAAGTCAGAAGATTTGGGGACAGATTCGAGACTTGTCTGAATTCATCTCAGCTATTTATGGCTTCAGAGTAAGTAACCTAATTTACATCAGCTCAAGACCTTGTGCTTTACAATCTCTTCCCATCTATTTCCAACTCAGACAGACAAAAAAACCCCTTATTTTTGAAGTCCAGCAAATGACTTAACCCCTGTGCCCTGTTTTTCTATTTTGTAAAATAGGGTGATGATGATGATAATTACAAATGTTACTTGAACAATGACACCAAACAATATAATTAGAGTTTTTCAGAATGTGGAAATATTTCTGTGGAAATAAGAAAGTGTATGCAAATGATGTCTAGAAATATCTTACTAGGAAAAGGCAGAGTAGCAGTATAATTTTAGAAGCCAAGACTATTTTGTCTATGTTTTCAACCAATCTAGATCATGACTCTTTGAGGATTGATACCTTTGCAACTGGAGTGTGGTTTCTGTACAGCTCCAGAGGCACTGATAATAAATGAAAAATGCTGAGTTTCTGATGTCATGAGAATGTGCCTACAATACAGTTGTTGCAGTCATTGCCTTTGCCATTTCTTGCCCTCTATGTGTCTTTGTAGAAATCAAAGGTTATTTCAGTGCTGAAAATGGTGTTGCTGTTATTTCATTGTGTTGAGATTTTTATGCAGTGCAGTAGCTAAAAGAGGTGAGAGAGCTGTCCATTTTGGAAAGAAAAAGCTGAGACCATCCATTTAATGTCACTTAGGACCTATTACAGAAGAATAATTCGGTCATTTAAAATTTTAGATCAAAGTATAAATAGTCTAAAGCTACACTGCATCCCAGAGGTGAGAAGATGGAGACTATTTGCAGTCATAATACCAGATGTTTAGTCATTGCTATAAATTCAACAACAAAAACTGAAAATAAAAAGCAAGCTGCTAATTGGAGATATTTGGAGTCATGTCACAGGTGAAAGATGATCTAAAATGCTGCTTCATAGCACAGTGCAATAGTGAAATTAGCACATGTCTATTATCACTGCTTGCAACTCTGCAGGAAACTAATGGAAATAGCTTAATCTTTTCAAGCTCTGTTGAAAGGAGAAATATACGATTTAACCTGTGTTCCTGAGTTTTCCCTCCTCTCTTATTCCTTGCCAAATTCTTACTACACAGCAGATTTTTATTATTTAATAATAATAAATTGCCTGGACTGTAGATTGAATAAATAACTGTAGAGAACAGGGACCTGATCATTCATTTTTAGAAGCAGCAGCAGGGATCCATTGTGTTAATGGTTAGAAAGGGAAAAGGGCACAGTCCTAAAATCCACCCTCTTGAACCAGCTTCAGAGAGCTCTCTTTCCAAAGCAGTAAAAGCAAAGGCATTAATTATACATTTCCATTATGACAGAGCCAACATCAGCAGTGACTAAAACATAATTTGTTTAGGTGACAGTGCAGGCTGTTCTCTGATCAAGTTTTGTTTCCCACAGGGAGGCATCAGTCTTAAATTACACAGCAAGCAGGCAAGAGAAAGGAAGCAAACAATAAAACACTTCCCAGAGGAAGAAAAGATGAAACATTGTCTCTCAACGTCTTATTAAATAAATAAATCTACGTTTTTGTCAATTAACAAAAAATCAGCAATGGGGTACAGTTTTAATTAAAGGAATACAATAAGACTGTATTTTAGATTTCCAGTGGTGAGTTGCTTTTAATGTAAAGGAACTTTCTCACTGTAAGAAAGGACAGGCTAATAGAAAGGAAAATCTTTGGGAAGTGTTGACAAGAGGGAAACATGATATATTTTATTTCTCTCTGAATAAAGATAGAGTAATTTGGATTTTCTTTAGTAAGGTATGCATGAAACCAGGACTGGTGTCTATCAGCATGTTTAATTTTACAGGAACACCGATATATTTATGTAAACTAAAGTTGGACATGCATCTTTCTGGGGAAATATATGTTTTAATCTGGAATTCAGTGTAATACTGTTAAGACCTAATTTTATTGTATCTTCCATTTGAGTGGATATATTACTTTGCATATGTGTGTATTTTGGTACCTTACCTAATCAAAGACCCCAAAGGGATGCTTTTGTTATTTGCTTTTAATTTTTGGCTGCTATAATGAATCATTCTAGTTCTTTATTGTAATTTGACTTTTAATGTCATACCCCATGTTTGCTTCAGCCTCTCTGCATTTGGTGTGTGTGTAAAGCAAAAAGCAAATAGAAGTCTTATTTCTTATTATCTCCAACATTTTCGGGAGAAATGAAAAAAACTAGGATTATCTTAATGTTGAACATACAATTCCCCCTCCAGTGGTATTTTCTGGCAATTTCAGATGAACAAACAAATCAAAAAATGCATGCCATTTACCCCATGTGCAGCAAATACTCCTTTGGAACTGTTATTGTGCAAAATTAGATCCTCTCTAATAGAAGCAAAAAATCTACATGTCATGAAAATGATTACAGATAATGTTGTGTGAGCTTAGAAGGTTTGATTTAATTGAAGTAGTTAATATTTCCTGTCTTTAAAGAAAAGAGGCTTCAGACCACTGGAACTTTCCAAAGCAATTCGATACTAAAGAAAGCCACTGCCAAATATTATTTTAAAAGGGAACAAAAGCATCATTGTATCCTTTTTGTGAACTTAAACTAGTGTGGTTTGTTTTATAATTTAAGCATTCAGCCATGCTTCAATTATAAAATTAACTTTACTAGTTATTTGGAACCTTAAAATTCTAAAGCCATGTATCTCCATACATATATTATTTCTAAATGGCCAAGTTGCCATCATCCCCAAAAGGAATGGCGGAAACCCAGATAAAATGCTGTATAAAGACATAAAAAATGTTAAGAAAGTGGTCTGGGAACAAATGGTCTCAATCTTTTACATGTGTTCTCAATTCCATTGCTCTTAACTGAAATAAGGAGCAAAGGATTAATATGAAGCCTGGCTGACCTGGTGTCCCACAATTACATCACCTCCAGTCAGAATTTTGTGCTCATTACTGAAGTGTCAAAGGCTACAAATCCCACTGATCTATTATTGGAGTAGGCAATGTAGGGGGAGGGTGTCCAGGTTATACTGTACATGGACACCCTCTTCTGGATATTCAAAAGGTAGAAACTCTAAAATAGGTTGATGGCTTAGAATATGGTCTGCATGCCCTGTATTACATATGTACTTTCCTCTAAAGCACTTATTTAAATTATTACTGGATTTGCCTCTCTGTACTGAGATTGGCTTCCTAATGGCACATCCATAGCTCCTAGAGCTGGTGAGCTTTGTGCAAGCAGGCAGGTGAACTGTTCCACCCTTCCTGTGGCAGAGGATGTGCTGCTGCTCTGTGCTTGCTGGTCTTTCATCAACATGGAGCAGGTACAGGGGGAATTCCTGTGTCATTGGGACCATTTTTGGTTAGTTTATTTTAAAAAGACTAGTAAAAGACCTTCTTATCTTGCTTTTCTGTATGCATAATTCTTCATAGAGCTTGTTATGTTGTGATAGTTTAGAGCCAAACTGAAAACAACCAGGCAACTTGAAGAAGTATGTTAGGGGGTTTTTATGCTGGAAGCTGTGAAATTAATTTGGTTTGGAAGTGTTTTCTGTATTTTCAGATTTTCTTTGTGAAAAGTGAATATTCCTAGAGAGACTTTTGCATCTTTGGTTCTGCTTTCCCTCAAAAAACAGTTATTTAATGATAATATATTATGTGACATTTTGCATTCTGTTTGAAAAACCATCTTTTATTTAATAGTGTTCTGGCAATGTTTTTAAGATAATTTATCTAAAGTCTTTGTCACTTATTCACTCTGTTAAAATATCATGCAGGCTTCATGAATAAGGACACTAAGAAGATTGTTGAAAGTTCAAAAATGCATTTTCTGCACCCGCAGCTATAATAGAGCTGCACTTGGGGAACATTTTTCCTCCACTGTCTTGTGTTTATGCAGCTTTTATGACCTTAAGAAAAGATCTCAAGCTGATCTACAGCAGAAAGATTATTTTCCTCCTCATAAACATGGTACATAAGACGGACTACTCTGATTTACTGAAATCACTGAAAATGTCTTCAGTTTCTTCGTGTTGCAGATGCAAGCTGGGCAGCAGGAAAAACCTTCCTCCTGTTTTTGTCTGTAGACATCAGGGCTTCCTGGAAGATGCCAGACTGAAATGGTTTGGATGTGAAAAGTGACATTTGGTTATTATCCAGACGTAGCGAGCCATTATCTAAATTGTTCTTTTTTGGGGAGTAGAATGAATGCTGGAATCTTAGCAATTTCCTTTCCAAGCCCATTGAAGTGGACTAAGTTTTGGACTAAATACTGTTGTGAGCAGATTGGAGACCCAGATAAAAGGAATTAAGAAGAGAGGTTGCTCTGGCTGTTCATCTCTGTAATGTGTGTGTTTGAAATTTGGAAGTCTGCTGCTCCAGATTGTCTGCTTTTTTCCCAGGCACAGTCATTCTTAAGTCCCTTTTTAAGTTGCTCTCCTCAGCAGGTTTTCTCCTGCTTGCTAATTGCCAACAGTGAATAATCTACAGAGGTAAATTGATGAGGGAGAAAAGGTTTCCAAATGGAAGTGGCTAAAAGAATTTCAGCTGTGGGAGGGCTGAAAAGAAAGACCAAAAGCTTTTGGCATTTTACTGTCTTCATCTTTTTGTTATAATAGGGAAAAGATCTTTTCCTGCTAATTCTGTTGACAATGATCTGGCACCTTGAGAACTATTTCTGCAGAGTCTCATAGTCCCAGCTCCATAAATAGACAAGAGATCAATAGTTGAATAATAGTTGAAAATAAACATGGTGACTACAGCTTCTAGATTCATGTTAAAGATTATGTATTTGAATTTTTTTTTCCCAGCTCTCAATAACAGTCTAGCTTAAGAGGAATTGTACAGTCCCCATTGGTGTGGATCAGCAAGGACATATGTTTTACAGCTTCATTTCTTTTTCCCTTCTGACCATGCTAAATAAAAGATATCTGCAATATAGAGTGATAGACCTGAAAAGTAATTGTACATAGGAAATCATCAGCTGGGAGAATTTCTAACAGTTTCTGCAGTTCTTGGCCCACTCCTTGGCAATACCAATATATCTATTAACTGAAGTCACAGGCCAAATTGATGCTGCTCTAAATGAAAATAGCATTTGCTTGCACTGGTCTGACAGGCTTACTCTGGGCCACAGCATTAAAACAAGTATACTAAATTTTAAAGAATTACACAGAGGTAAACTGATGAGACAGGTAGTTTTTAGAGAACAGTCTAGGTCATCACATTTTCTGTATTTCCAATGTGTATGATCCACATGTATGTGGATCAATATTTCTCTTGATACAAGAATATTAACCACATTTACTGAGGAGACTTGGAGCAACACCAGTTTAAACCAGGCTCCTTGTTTAAAATTGTAAGATAGGAGTCCTGAAGGAACCCTAGAAGAATATGGAATAAAAGTAGATATGTACTATTCTGTTGTAAGCAACACTCATGAAAACATTATCAATTGTTGAGTCAGGTTTTATTGTATTTTTAAAATGAATTGAAGAAACAACTGCAGGAATGAATTGAAGTTCAAAATAGCTGCCTTTCAGCAGATAATAAGAAATAGTAGGAAGCACACTCTTCTAGTACCCACTAAAGAGGGTTTTTGATAGTTTTTCAATTAACGTGTGAACTCACAAGAAATTCTAGGGACAGAAAGTTAAATCCAGTTTCAGATGAAAAAAGATATGTTTATAACATAAGATGTAATTAATTACTGAAACTGGGGATATTTCAGTTGAGGTCTTGAAACTCTTAGAGGCAAGTCTCAGCTAAACCAGACATGGTAGATTCTTTGCAAGACTCCCAGGAAGTCAGTTTCTGACATTCAGAGCTTTCTGTGCTTTTCTCAGCAAACTTTTTCCATACATTGTCCCTGTTCTAGTCTTAAGTATTTTTCAATGATTGTGCAACACAAGATGATCACTTCCTTTTCTGCAAGACAAAAATTGCTGAGCTGTTTTAACTCTTTCACTACAATGAGAATGAAGTCTAAATTTACTTATTTTTTTCTTTTAGTTTTCCACACACATTTTGAACTGTTTGTATCATTCAAAACAAGACACAGATAGTAGGTGTTTCATACAGGTCTTATCAGCACTGTGTTGTACATTCTCTGTTAAATTCTCCTTTTCTTTTTGTATATCCAAAGACTTTATTAGACCTCTAACAATGGCAAGGTTATGTACTGATGTGCTGATAGTTACTGATGTGCTTATTGTTGATGACTCTTAAATCCTGAGGAAACTCAGACCATCTCGAATAAGAAAAGAGAATGCTGGTGATTTCTCCAAGGTCTCAGAGTGAGAATGCCACATTTAATTGCAAATGCAATATATGTTCTGTCATTCAAATGTATTAGATTGTTTTAATGCAAAATAAGTTTTGATTCTTGTTGATATAGGTTTCCAAAGTGAGGATGAAGAATAACCATAGTAAGATGTGAGACACATTCTTTCTAGATGCTCAGAAGTGAACTAGAAATAACACCTAAGTAAGGGAATTATTTATAGAAAGCAGAATTTGAAGAGAAATGCCAAGAGATGTCAAAACTGATTGAAATATGCAGTCTTGACAGTCCTGAAATTCACAGTCTGACTGCCTGACAGACAAAATTTGTGCATGATACTTTGTTTTCTTCAGCCCCTACCTTTGGCTATTAGAGTGGTATAAAGGGGTGAAGGCAAACAAGAATCTAAGAACCATTTGTTGCCTCTGCTTCCTTCTCTGTCTTGCATGATGTGTCCTATTAACCACTCTGATACAGTTGAAATGAAATGGCTCATTCTCTTCATTTAGTGAAAAAAAAAAAGCGCAATTTAAAATAGATTTCAAAAAGATTAAATTAGACAATTGTCCTACACAAAGCTGGTTCTTAGTTATGATGCTGAATAATGGTTACATTCTCATTTTAACACTTCTCCCAACAAACAAAGTCAGACAGAGAAGAAGCACTGGGTAGAAATGATATACAACGAGCTCTATTCTCCTGTCAGAGTACAGGAGTACTATGGGTTTGCACTGAAAGCTTTGAAGTTACACTGTTATAAAAAATGTATAACAAAAAAAGAATGAGATACAGTAGTCTTTTCATTATAGCCATAGATTAAGCATAGTTCTCTAACAGTGACCACTTAACTTCAGTGTAACCGAGGCATATTATATAAGAAGCCTTGCAACACTGCTGAAATAATATAAATATTATTATACTGCATTATTAGGTTTTTATCTACTGTATTATTCTCCTTTCACAAAAAGGCAAACTGATCTGTACAATAGTTAACTGACCTATTTCAAGTATCTTCAGACATACATCTGAAACCAGATCTCTGATCATCTTACCCTGATGTCTGCATAAAGACCAATAAAATGACTTTCTTTTCTACAAAAAGAAAAGTAAATAGTCTTTGCACAATGACATCTTATGTAGCTCCATATAAAGGCTTTGTCAGATGTAACACTGTTGGGTTTCTCTCTTATTCGGGACCCATTATAATCCAAATCATTTGGAGAGACTTATATTGAATGGACTTATATGGAGAGACTTATAAGATACATGCTGTCCCATAAGATACTTGTTGTCCCATAAACTTTAGAGGAAAACTATCGTAAATAAAAATAGAAATTACTCTTATTCAACAGTTTTAATTTACATGTAACTCTCAGACAGAGACAGAAAAATAAGCCCAGAGGTGTGTTAGGAAGTATTAATCTTTTTTCATTATGTTTCAGACTGGTATTTTCAAAGAATATCAGTTACCTATTCATAACTACTTCTTAGAGTAGAAAAGTACATCCTCATAAAAAAAGCAAATTTAGCAGTAAATTTACAAAAGAGATTTTTGTACTGATTTGGTGCAAACAGAAGCAAAACACTTCAATATTTCAATAATAATCAGAAATACCTTTCCAGTTTCAAGACCTAAATCTGTAATCAATTTTATCTTTCTTTAATTATGTTTCACAGCATAACCTTCTGCTGACAGACTACTCAAGGCTTATGTCAATCAGAATAATAGGTTGCACATGTTATTGATGTAACCATCACTTCGAGGAACTGAGCTTATGGTTTTACTAGACTGTTTTCATAATTCCTTTTGTACAAGCTAATTCTGCAGATCTAAACAAATATAGATCATGTTCTCTCGAGATGTGTAATTGTTTCACCTTCCTTTTAGCCACCTATGACAATCAATTAAAATCATGGAACATTCAAGCAGGTGCATTGTGTTGGATGCATTAAAGGTAAAAGGCTGTGAGTTAAGAAAGAGCATGTATATGAGAAAGGTTTACCCTGAGTCATTTTAGCTCATGAGTGATCCTTTAAAGCTTTCCTGTAGAATTTTTTACTCCAAATAACATGGATTTTGTTTCCTCAATTTGATTTACATGTCCACTAATTAAAGAACTCAACCAGGTCCTTCGCGATATGAACATCATCAGACTTTCCATAAAATAACCTTCTTTTAAATTTGACTGAAACTGTCTTAGTTAATGTTTAAAGGTCCTTTCTTTAATATTCAAATACTAATTCAGTGCTCAATAAATTAGAAATAATGAGACTTTGCTTTCAGTGCATTTTCTCTCTTCCCTCTGCTTTTAACCTTTCCCAGCTGTGTGCTTCTGAATAGGCATTTCCATTTTTGCATTATGGATTCATGATCCTTACCTCGGAGTTCATGTGCACACATTTCCATCCAACAGCATTTGCTGTTTGCCCATAGCATGTTTCTGCTATACAGAAGTGCTCAATAATATCTCAGGGTTAGTACTCAGTAAATAAACTTTGCTCCACTGAGGTGGACAGGAGGCTGCTGAATTACATGAGCTGAAGCTGTTGTTTATGTTGAAAGCGAGTACTGGGCTGCTCAGTAAACTAAACCTCTGGAAAGTATCAGTAGTCCTTCAAGCTCAGTTATGCAAATGGTCAGATTTATACCTGTATTTAAAGCTAAAAGAATACAAACACCTGACTGGCTCTGTTGGGAACCAAAGAGACCAAGAATTCAAACCAATGACAACTCTCCTTCCCTGAATTTATTGTTTCTGCCAGAAGTCTCAGCTCACTTGTTTTTTCTCATTTGAAATTTCTGGGAGGTTTTGACAGATGAGAAAAAGGTGAATATTTTTAATTTCATTTCCATGTTTCCTATGATTAATTTTGTTCATTTTTTGGTGTTTTTTTTTTTCCTTAATAGAGTGGAGTAACAATGGAGTTTCTGCCTCCTAACTTTGTAATACAAGCTGGTGAATCATCACAGATCTTTCAGTGTTAACTTTAGGGAAACTACCTTCAAAAACCTGCTGTTACAGGTAAGTAATTTGATTTCTCTTACCCATAAATCATTCTTTTTTAGACTATAAAATTAAAGAGTTTTCTTGACATTTACCTACCCTTACCTAGAAAGAAAACAAAAGTGAAAGACACTTCTTTTATGTTTGCTGTACTAAACTTTTCATGTCTTTTCAAAGTTAGATGCATACAAGCTTTATCTAAGTTTAAAATAAGATAAAGAAAATACAAAACTTTCCTGTGAAGCACTCTGGAACTGAATTTCCTTTTTTTGCAGTTAGTCTAAAATGCTGATGAAAAGTCAAGTAGATTACATCTGTCTCATCTGTCGAATATAAAGCTCTTGATAATTGGAATCTTCTCATGTGATAGTCTGTTGCCTTAATTTGGACCATACTTTCTGAAGACCTGAACTTATTTTACTTCTGGAACAGAAGAAGAATCATATGCAAATATTTGAATTGCCTTCCAACTTGGTGTTGCAGCATTTTGGTGAAGTCAGTCCCGCCAAAATTGTTGACAAAGCTCTATCGATGTAAAAAAACCTTTAAAATTTCACATTGCATTGTTTTTACTTTACTTATTGTTGCTCCTAATTTACAGAAGTATTGGTATTATAGGAAAGAGGTTGACAACAGTCAGAGAATCAGAAACTATCTTGCTTTTCTACCTTGTTAGCTTCAGCAGAATAACTACAAATGCATTGGGAATAGATGCATATTGCTCACAGATTTGCTTAATATGCTTCCATCTTGTAACTCGTTCTGTTGTATTTCTGCATAACATTATTCAAATCCACCAAGGTTATTCCATAGGCACCTAATAGTAAAGTTTGCATTCAACCCACTGCAACATGCCCTATCTCTTATAAACACCTTATAGTTCAAAAGAGTATCTTAAGGTTTGATCCTCGTAAAAGGTTTTGTTTGAGGAATAGTAATTGGTTCAGAAGAATGAAAATATACTCTGGCTACCAGACCTACTGGGCACATATCATATAAAGTTACATTTCTATAAATTTATTCAATCTCAGTTTCTTTGTCAAAATTATCTTGCTTTTCCTTATAGTCGAATACAGGCAGCCTTTCTGATGTTTTAGCTCCACTATTTAAAAAAGTAAGGTTTTTGAAAATGCCTTTCCATATGATATTGCAAGCTTTCTAAATAGGTCAATTTTCATAGCTATTTTGTTGAAAAGAAATCAAAACTAGTACTGAATTCAGAGAACCAAAATAGGTCTGTGTACTTGACAACTGAGAGGATAGCAAAGATCTGTGAAATGTATCAGGGGTAGTAATTGCTATTTAAGTTATTTTGCTTCTTCCTAGTTAGTGGGGTTGTTTCCTACAACTGTAAAAATATTATGATAACTAGGCAAGGTAAAAGTTGTGCTAAGAATGTGCTCTTTTCTTTTTCTATAGTCATTTGATAGGTGTAATGCATTCTAAAGAACAGGCAGAACATTTTGTTTATACAGTTATGCTTATTTTAATAACTTGCACTGCTATTCTAGGCCTGTTCAGCACAAAATCAGACTTGTAAAACACAGAAATTTTATTTTAAAGCTCAATAAAGACAAGCTGCAGATTGCAGGATCAATGCCTTGCTATAAAGAAAACTAACAGGGATGAAAAATTGGAGAGCAAGATGGGTGAAACCAAAAGTGAGAGTGTCAGGTAGGAACATGCTCTTGGAATATTTTAATTACTAAGTGTGTGCTAGTTCATAGAGCATCAACACACTGTAAAAATAAATGGTTGTTCATAGTTACTTATTTCTGTGATGCTGCTTTTTCTATTGAACAGAATTTTTAATTGACATTGTAGGTTTTGCATCATTTGTAGTGGTCCTACCATGACCATACAATGCTGATTTCAGGATATCCAGGTCATTATTTTATACTTTTATCTGTCTTATGGCAGCATTCATGATAAAGTTTCCTGGAACATCTTCCCCAGAAATACTAGCTTCTAAATTTGAGAGTTTTATGGATCCCAAGCACAGCTGGAACATAAGGAGAACCGCAAATCTGAAATTCTGCAAGTCACAGTGCGCTTTATCAGGAATAAAATTGATTTTATGTACCAATCTTTACGGATTTTCAGCATAAGCTATTTTATTCTGCTTTGGAGATTTGTAAGAAAACCGTACTTTTCCTATGTTTTGTTAAGAACACTGTAAGCACAAGTAATACTAAAAGTGAATATGGGGTTAGAGTTGAGAATAAATGAGGTCTGCACAAATTGAGACTGGTGTTTGAAACTGAGGTCTGGGGTCAGGTGGAGTGGCAAGTTAGTGCCTTCCTGCTTGCTTCTGTTCTTTGTAGGTAGTCATTAAGCCAAAGATGAATCACACTAGTTATAGAGTAAATGAAATTTATTTGATTTTTACTTCAATAAAGCAGGTGCATGTGTTTTATTTTTACATAGCATGTCTTGGATTATGTTCTTGGTGATTGGTGTAAAAATATACAAAATAAAGAAATGTACTGCTAATGAAACAACTGGATATTAACATTTTTAGAAAATGATACTGTACTAGTTTATTTAAATACAACTAAAAGACATATTGAAGACAGCAGAAACTGAGTGGGTTCTAAGCACATGTAGCTATGTGAGGTGTGGTTACAATTCACTACTTAGAGCTTTGACTCACAGCAAGAAGGCAGTGTACTTATGTGTTTATACAAAGCTTTAAACTACCTTCATTGGAGTCAAAAAACTTACACTATTGAGAAACCTTGCAGTTTTCCTAAGGCACTTACTGTGAGGTTTAGATCTTAAGTTCCTAAATATGTTAAGTTCCTAAGTATGTGATCAATGCTTGTATTATATTCCTTTGAGAGGTAAATATTTTTATTTTACTGGGTCTCATTGCCTTTCTATGTTATCTTCTGCTCTTCTAGTGTGCAATATTGCTACTGGGTGGATTCTGAATTTTCTGTATCTTTCAGGTACTGATAAATCAGGCAAGTTCTTCTTCCCTTTTTTAAATAATAACTTGTATTTGCAGTAGTCTATGAGTTCTCCTATATGTGATATTTAGCTTTTGTAAGTCTTTCAAAACTGGGGGATTTTTATGGAAAATACATTTCTTTTTCCCTACATTTATTTCAACTCAACATATTTTATTTTGCCAACCAAAAGATGACAACAATCCACATAAAATGTCAGATATTTGGCTATATTTTTACAGAGAACTGGTTGAAACTGCCTTCAATCTTGCGTGAAAGAAGAACCTCTGAGGCACCCTGATGCAGAAACCTGGTGGTGAATTTCCATTACTTTTACTCTGTATCCTGGATTGGTCCTTTGATACCCATGGAAGCATCACACTTTGAACCGCAGAAACCTGGGCTGAGCAGTGCTCAGGTTAAATATGAGACTAGGAAACCCAAATATGGACCTTTGCCAAGGTCTCCCCTTGAAGGACTCAGTGAAGGTCTCATTCAACACAGCTGCAAACACAGGATTTGTTTTCTTGGTGTCTCCTGCTGTCCTTGGCTGTGCCTCAGGCAGTGCTGCTCCCAAGGGTGCACCTGAGACCTGGTGAGTCCCCATTCCTTCAGCTTGGCACTGCCCTGACATGGTGTGACATGTCTGCCTGGTGAGAGGGTGGGAATAGTGTTGGTCCCACTGGGTGGAACTCCGAGCATTTCACCTTTGTTTGTGTTGCCTGAAAATTTTAGCTCATTGCAGCCCACCCTGTGCTTTCCTGACTAACAGTTCTCCGGATTTCAAAAGAACCACTGATCAAACAAAAGTGGGTCCTAATTACCTAGATCCCATTTTTTATCTCTGATAGAGTTTAATGGGTATGAAGTGTTACTATTGATTTCCATGGGAACAGGAAAGGGCTGGTGTTATCCAGTGCATACTGAAATCCTATGACAGCTACTGGAAGGCAAAAAGACACACTAACTCTCCTTTAAATTGCAGGATGAAAATTGTGTATTAGAACAATTATGCCTCAGGGTGAATGTGTAAGTATAATGATACTAAAACTTGGCTTCTTTTCAAAATATACAAGTCTCTGACAGGTCGGTATTGAAGAGCGAGTGATTCACATACATAAAAAATAGAAGCAGAGCAAAAATGTCAAGGTGTGAGAGAGGCCAAACAGAAATTACTTCCAATAAGAAGAAAAAAATTGTTCGTTTTAAAAGAATAATTGCTGAGTCTCTTTCCAGGAATATATTTACATCATTAAAATATCATTTATGTATTAGACATAATTATAAGTTAGACGGAATAATTTTTTAAAAGGCGTAAGTATATAAAGAAGCCTCCCACTCTGCACATTTGCCACGCACAGCAACAGCCTCTAGAATGGGGAGTAGGAGTTAATGGTCAGTTTTTGTACTGGAAGAAAATCACCATGGAGTCCCTTGGGGCCGTATTCATCAGCGATCTGAAAAAGAGAATGAGCAGTGAAGTGACACAGTTCGCTAAGTTATTCAGGATAATGAAGGCAAGGGTAATGACAAAAAAAGATGCAGAAGGTGCTCACAGGGACTGGTGGTGAAATAGCAGACTGAGATCCGTGTTGATATATGTAGCAGGGTAAATGTAGGAAGAAAACTAATTGCAATTTAACGTACACAATGTTAGGTAGTGAATTAACTGTTACACTGAGGATCTTATTCTTGAGTATTTTTATGACATTCAGCTTAATGTTCTTCTGTGGTCAAAACCCCCAAATATTTTTAGGAAAAAAACCCAAAAGAAAAGGAATAAAGCAGAGAGCATTGTGAGCCATTACACACACAGCTGCTGTGTCACCTTGGTTTGCACACTGGGTGCAGACCCACTCCACCCTCTCAGAACAGCACAGTAAAATATGATACTATAGGGACAGCACAGTAAAGCATGGCAAGATACAGAGAGAGGTAACCAGGGTAAGGAGAAGGTGAGACAGATTTTGGGCAAGTATTTGGGAAAATTCAATGATGAAAAATGGGGCGAAAGGGGTGGGAATAAAGTATATAAAGAATAAAGTACCTGCACTCTTATGTTCCTCTGGGGACATCTATAACTGACTAGACAAAACCACACAGGGCTTGCTTTTTAGTTTATATCAGTATGAAAATGGTTCAGAAATGCACAGTACTTTGATTTTCATTGCACTTGGTTTAGGGAAACTCTGAAGTAAATGTAGTATACACTAACCTAGAAGGATACACAGCTTTTTTTGGCAATGAATGCTTTTGAAAATGTCTCTTTAGTATTTATTACACTAAAGATTATTCTGGGAAGCATTGAAAAACACCTTGAGGACAATGCAGTCATTGGTCACAGCCAGCACAGCTTCATGAGGTGAAGTCCTGCCTGTTGAACCTGATTTCCTTCTATGACAGGGTGACCCACCTAGTTGATCCAGAATGGATTTCAGTAAAGCTTTTGATACTGTCTCTCACAGGATCATTTTGGACAAAATGTCCAGCCCACAGGTGGATAAATATGTTATGTGATGGGTGAACAAGTGGCTCACAGGTCAGGCACAAAGAGTTATAGGGAATGGGGTAATACCAGGATGGAGTCTGGTCACTAGTGGAGTTCCACAGGGGTCCATCCTTGGCCCAGTTCTTTTGAACATTAATGACCTGGATGCAGGACTCGAAGCAATACTAAGTGAGTTCGATGATGACACTGAACTGGAAAAAGGGCAGAGAAGCCCCACAAGGGAGACCTCAACAAATTAGAGAGATGTGCAATCACCAACTTTTAACAAAGGGAAGTGCAGGATTCTGCACCTGGGATGGGGCAACCCTGGATGTTCATACAGACTGGGGAATGAGATGTTGGAAAGAAGTGTTGTGGAAGGTGACCTGGGGATCCTGGTTGATGGCAAGTTGAATATGGGTCAGCAGCTGACTGATTGGCAGCCAGGAGGGCCAACTGTGTGTGTCCTGGGGGGCATCAGGCAAAACACTGCCAGCTGGTCGGGGAGGGGATTGTCCCACTCTGCTCTGCACTGGAGCAGCCTCACCTCGAATATTGTGGCAGTTTTGGGCACCACAATATAAGAAAGATATTAAGATATTAGAGAGCATCAAAAGGAGAACCACAAGCTCAGTGAGGACTGGCTGAGGTCACTTGTCTGTTCAGCCTGGAGAAGAGGAGACTGAAAGGAGACTCATTGTGATCTACAACTCCCTCATGAAGGGAAGTGGAGAGGCAGGCACTGATCCCTTCGCTCTCATGATAAGTGACAGGACCCAAAGGAACAACATGGTGTTACGTCGGGGATGTTTATGTTATAGTGTAGAAAAAGGTTCTTCCCCCAGAGGGTGGTTGGGCACTGGAACAGGCTCCCCAGGGCAGTGGTCATGGCACCAAGCCTCTCTGAGTTCAAGAAGTGTTTAGACAATGCTCTCAGACTCATGGTGTGACTCTTGGGGTGTACTGTGCAGGGCTGGGAGTTAGACTCGATGATTCTGATGGGTCCCTTCCAACTCAGCATATTCTATGATACTGAACCATTGTACCTGCCTATAGCCAAGAGGGACTGTTAACATTAGTATCATAGTCTGTGAATGGCTGGTTATGCTTTGTACACCAGTGAGCTGGCCAGAAATCCTGTTCTGCTCCAGCAGAAAATCAGATCTGGAGGAGTTCAGTGTTCTCTGATCTTTTCCACATATGAAAGGAGTATTTAAAAGTATAATGTCTTCTATTTCATCAATTTGAGGCAAAAATAATAACATCATTAAATGAATTCCTATGTAGAAAATTGCCGAAGGACTCAGGTCCCAAATGGTTTGAATTTCAATATAAAATGAGAAATAGCTGCTTTTCGCCTATCACAGCAATTTTTGCCTTCAGCTTTTCAATTCTTCCTCTGCATGTTGTATAGCTTCAAATGTACTGATATCCTGAGCACGAAAACAACCTCTTCTGGATATTTTTAATCCAAATTTTTATGAATACTCTTTTGAAGTTAGCTATTGACACACCAGTCTTTTCCCAGCTTTGTGTTCAAGTCAGCCACTCTGAAATGAATAAATGGGGAAATCAGTGTTTATTCAGATTACATTGTTATTATATTATTATTTATTCATATTATGACTATTAATATTACTTTTATTCAGCTATGTTGCCTGCTTAAACATACATTTATTAGCATGAAACCTTATATTGAATAAGATATTAATCATCTGAGCAATAGGGGACAATTTTCTAGATTTAGCTCATAAGTTACACATTTATGAAACCTAAGAAGTAGCGGTGTGTAAAAACTACAGATGCTTGAGTCACTATTAATTAACAAACCCAGTTAACCCAGTCTGACTATTTCTTTTAAAAAATCAATTAATTTGAATAAAGCCTGTGACATAGATTCAGCACAGTCACCTTTAATTTGTTGTTGAATTCACAAGCAGACTCCACAGTATCCTAAAATCAGCTTGGGGATGCTAGAAATATTTTCTACTTTCAATTGAAAACTTCAGAACCAGCCACATTAGATGTTCTAGTAAGATTGTTTGAGCTGCAGGTTCTCAATGGTTTTGGTTTTCCTTGAATATGCTAAAAAAGTCCAAATAGGGAGAAATTAATCTACTTAGTTCTGATAAACCACTGCATTGTGAACCTCTACTTTATTTATGGGGAATTTCTACCCCTTTAGCTCACACTTAATTCTCCAGCTTTCATTTTAATAATTTGTAGTTTGAAATAGTATGAAATAATTGTATGTTACTATTATTATTATATGTAAATTAGTATGAAATAATTGTGTGTTAGACCAAAAAGGCACTTTGAAGCTCTCCCAGTCATGGAAAATTTCCCATATATTTTTTTTTAAAGCTTCTGCATATTCAAACCCACTGTTTCCAACTGAATATGATATTTAGCAACATTTATTAAATATTCCAGTTAATTCCATACAGGCTGCTAGAAGGATCCTGGATTTATTTCCCTTTTAAGTCTTCCTTCAGAAACAGACTTCACACTCTTCTTTACAGAGGAGAACAGGCCAGGCTGTTCAGATCTGGTAGCAAATGTTCAAGACCAAGGACACACGTAAAACACAATACAACAGTCCCCTGTCCTGTGAGCACATGGTCAGAAGAACCACTACAGCTTGGAGAGATTCCAAGGATCACGTATTACTTAAAATAAACAGCTGCCCTCATGCAGCAAGACTGACATACCAAGAGACAAAAATAACCTCTGTAGAGTTCCAGAACTTGAACTGCAGAAGCATCACACATGAGATGAAATGGTGCTGCTTTACTTTTGATTCCAAAGTGATGTTCTCCTTTAAATAAGGTACAGATTAATTAATCACAATAGCAGAAAAAAACCACATTTGTACATTCAAAAGGACCCCTGTGCTTTTCAGGCTGCCTAAAGGGAAATGAAGGTCACTGCTTGTGTAAGGTGTGCCCTACCAGTAATTTATTATGGGTGAAAAACATTCTGATTTGACCGAGGTCAGGCAGAACAATTCGTTCTTTTCTGAAAAAAAAATAATAAAAAATTATTTATTATGCTACCTATCACAAAATTGAAATCTTTTCAGCCTTGTGCCAAGCATGTTTCTTTGGTTGTGTTTTCTATTGTAGTACTTAATTGCAGAGATTCTTGTAAGAAAAAAATGTCCTTGTCTTTTTCACAGAAGGATGATCTTTACTGGGGAAAAAAAAAATCCAAAACAAAACAAAAAAGCCCTTGGATATGTTAAAGAATATTTTTTCCCCCTTTGGAAATTGTAAGAGTAAGGCAAATATTTCCTACTATTTTACATTATTAATAGTAATGGATTAGGGGGAAAAAAATGAAGAACTCGTGAAACTAAATTACACTAAGATGAGGTTAAAAATAATTTGCCATCCCTACACACAGATTTGCTACATCTGGGGACTAAGTACCACCAAATCAGTGTTTTACATGTGGCAAGAAGTGGTAACAACAGGAACTGGATGTGAAATCATGTCATTTGCTCGTTGTATACCTGAGGCTGCCACTTGACTTTCCAGGCACTACTTTGAGGTAGGTGTGAAGTCTCCCCTCCATGAGCAACTTCAGACCTTCTCCCCAGAAATTACTGTACATGTCTTGCTTCTCTGCACAGAGGTAGCACCAGCTCTGTGGCAGAGGTTGTGTGGTGGGAGAGTGGCCACAGGGGGGTCTCCTTGTTCCCTCCTGTGCTTCAGTCCAGCTTCCCAGATGACTGAAATCACTAATTTTAGGGTCTTTAGGACAGCTCTGGCTGATGGTAACTGTAACCCTTGCAGTACAACGTCTTCTTTGGGATCTTATTAAAGACTCTGTAAACTGGGAGTTAACCCAAAATAAGAACTCTAACAAGTTATCTCTGGGGGAAATCATCTTTTTTTTTTTTTGAGTTTTTC